>CM050166.1:56607436-56694936 GCA_027410445.1 Discoglossus pictus
ATGTCTCCTATCAACAAAGAATAGCAAACAAAACACTAGTTCTATAAGAAGAGAATCTTGAGATTACAACAGGATAGACAAAGTATCAGAGACATGTGCATGTTTGGGTTTGAGTGTCAATACACAGAAAAAGCTTATCTATACAAAAGAACAGAGGTTATCCAAAGAACTCGCCTTTCAGGATAGGTAATGAAACTTCTATTGCAAGCTAGACAATGGGATATCCATATACCTGGTGGACATTTTGACCACAATACTAATAATGCCAGTTAATACATAACTTAGTAGTTGTCCACCCTTATTTTAGTGACCTTCCGGGTGGTTTTGGCCCCTGAAGAACATTTTTTGCTTATTGAAAAAATTAACTGGGAATCCGTGGGAGTTATTTATGGATTATGGAGTTCCATCAGTACTTCTGGAGACCAAACAATTGTTCCATGGCCGCATTTATATAGGAAACACTGCAGTGGGTCGGAAAAGAGCGCCCTGCTAGGTGAAGATGTGGGTTTTGTAATACACTGTGTTTTTGTGATCATGAAAAAACAGTGACTATTGTGAGGCTTATCAAGGCAAGTTCCTTCAAGATCTTTAGTGACCACATCTCACCACTACATTAAGTCAAAAATCAGTTTGTACAACACATATGTACCATTTTCAAAATAATGACTGAAAAGTTCAGTATTATTTTTGTTTTAGGAATTCCAATGCATTATATGATATCAATGTGTGTTGACACATCAATCCTAATTTAATAGACAAAGCTTTTTGTCAAATAGTATAAATATTTGGAGACATTATCAGTACACTCCTTTAGTCAACTAATAAATATAAACATAAACAATACCCAATGGGGCAAGTTCACCTACATTTTTAAATGCATTTAGTGACCACAGTGTTTTTTACGGTTATCAGACTACTCATCTAATTGTAGAAAAGATTATAAATTATGCATAAAACCAACACATTAACATTTGTTGTGTTGCTATATGCTTATGAATCCTTCTGGGCTTGCACAGCTATATAGCATGCAGAGTGTGATATTTATTTAGCGCTGCAGAATATGTTGGCGCATTATAAGTAAAGGATAATAATAATTTATTGTGAAAGCATATTGTGTAAGCTGTTCAGTCAAAAGTTATTTTAAAAAGTTATCGTGTTAAAGGTTTAATATCCGCATTTACTATTGGCTATTGAGGCAACTTTATTTATTCACAACTGAACATTAATGGTGTAAATAATTAGCCCGCTGTACATAATTTAGTCACTGAGAGTATGTTTAATAACATAAATCATGCAAGAGACTGCTTCCCATTAACAAAAATGTCGGGGCTTCAGATATTAAGACACTTTATTAATACCCAGAGGGGTGTTTCATGGAAAAGACAGCAAGTTAGGCCTGGGTAGAAAATAAATCAGAGCCTGAGATAAACATATTTACAAGAAGTCAATAATAAGGGGAAAAGAAATGATGACTATAGAGGAAACAGTTTGAAATAATTTTGGTTCACCACATATTTGAGCTGAACGGGTTCCACCGCATCCAATTGTGTCTGGGACCTTCAGAACTCTGTCATGTTCAATTTGGCCAGAGCTTGGGGCATTACTAAAATATTACCAGTTGAAAAATAGAAGGTTGCTTTTCATTGACTCACACAGAAGTAAATGTCAGGATGGTAGAAATTATAACATCAAATAGACCTAAAACAGATTTCTTCCAACCATGAATAAAATCTTTTCAATTAAAGAGTCTGCCATATGGGATGCCCCCAGTTGCACTTTTTCTAGTTTGTCACAAGTGTTACTGTAAACAGAGGAAATTGTTTATTTTAGCTCTAATTTCACATTCTGTTTACAAGTTGTGACACTTCTCAGCGAAAGTAATTAGTGTAATCCTGGAAACTTGCTAATGAATCATAGACTGTGTCTTCATTCCCTGGCTCAGGATGTTACACTTACAGAACTCTAAAAAACTCTAAGGCCCAGTTTTCTTGATTCAATTTTTTTTCCTCCAAAATACTGACCTTATGGTGCGATGAATCTAAAATAAACTCTGCAAGAATTCCATTATTTTCTGGACTTCTATAGTCAAACAGAGAATTGGTGAGGTACGTCATTCCTTTGCTGCTCAAATTCTCCCCACAGGTAAAGAAAACGGCTTCCTAGGGAAACATTTATTTTATAGCACAATTATCTCATTAACATTTGGCAAATCATTATTTCACATATAAAGAGCTTACTCCTGATGATATAAACAATAGACGTTTACGAAAAGTACCACAATAAATAATTATTCTTTGATATAATTCTGTGTTCAAAACCCAAAGGGATAGACATTGAGAGTATAAATTTGATTTTATATAAGACATCAGATTGGCTGTCGTTCTGATTACTAAGTCATACTCACAGGTACAAAATTGAAACTTCTATTAATGTATGCACTGGGAACATAGCTCTAAAAAATTGAGAGGCTTGTTATCTCAAATACAGGATGGTTATCTCAAATGCTAAAAATAATACATTTATGGTAACTTAGTAATAATATGAAAAGTTTAACATATGCATATCGAGACTTCAAGGACCACTGTAGTTTGGAATAAACTAAAAGCATTCTTATAAAAATTTTAGTGGACTCCTTCTATCAGTGAGGATTCCATCTTGAACTACCAGTCTGCCTGTGACTTGAGGGATAGGGTGATCCTACTAGGGCTTACTATTTAATCCAGTTCTATTGTCAAGTGTGGATTTTTAAATAGACATTCTTTCAAAAGAACTGACTAGAAATGCTATCCAAATTTACAGTTCTCACAGATTTCTAATCTACTTATGAACAAAGGCAATATTTCTGCTGCCATCACATTAACACGGAGTACAATAGTTAAAAATTAACACCTTTATTAATTTTCCATTATCAAGTGAAGTTCTTCACAAGTGCATGCTACAAAGTCAAGTCACATTATTATGCCCACCAGCTAATACCCCAAATAACCACCGCGTGCAGCACGGACAGCAGCTAGATGGCGTGGTAGCGAGTCAATAAGATGCTGGAAGGTTGGCAAAGGTATGTGTAGTCATGCAGACTGTAGTACATCTGAAAGCTGGTCAAGAGTGTGTGGTGGAGGATCCATACAGAGAACATGGTGATCAAGGTGGTCCCACAGGTGCTTGATGGGGTTCAAGTCCGGGAAATTTGGAGGCCAGGGAAGTACTTGAAAGTCTTGTCATGCTCATGCAACCACTCCCGGAAAATTCTGGTTGTATGACATGTTGCATTAACCTGCTGGAAGATCCCATCCGCTCCAGGAAAGAAAGTAAAAATGCATTGGTGGACTTTATCTGCAAGGATGGATAGAACACCCAAACGATGGAGAGTTCCTTACAGAGGTATGAATGGACACGGAAAACACCAAGAAAACATTCTGCCGCCATCAGCCTGTGTTATTCCAGCTATGGTTGCAGAGTGTTTGTTCTCGTAGGTTTCACAACTTACACGGCAAGATACATCCGGTAGATGGAATAGAAAACATGACTCATCAGCGAAGGCAACCCTTTGCCAATCAAAGAGGTCCAATTTCAGTACTGTTGTGCAAATTGAAGCCGTTTCCCGCTTCAGCATGGGTGCAGCGACCAGCCATTAGCTTCAGAGTCCCGTATGCAACAAGGTTAGCTGTGCTGCCCTTTTACGCACACATCTGGTAGCCCTAGTTAGTTTGGATGGTCAGTTGCTCAACTGTAGCGTGATGGTTGGCCCTTCACAAACCTTCACCTCTGACATCAAAGGCACGTGGTGCTCTGCAGTTTCGATACCGTTAATTTGCAATGGTTCCATTTATCCGGTCACGGTACACTTTAACCACAGCAGCATGTGAAAAGTTCACAAACAAACTGCGTTGTTTCAGAAATACTGCTGTTTCAGAAATACTGCCATCTTTGGATCGAAAGCCAATGATCCTCCCCTTTTCAAAGTCAGATAAATTGCACAGTTTACCCATGGCAGCAATGGTTGATATGTTTGCAGGATGCTTACAAGTCACCTTATATACCCACCCAGCAAGCTCACGGCACATGCCAAATTTAATTGGGTACGAGCTGCGGATGTCAAAAGGAAGCGGTGGTTACAATAATGTGACTGTATAAATATGACATTTCAGTGGTCCTTTATCACTGAACAAGTCAGAGTGAATAATATACTACAAATACTCCTAAAGAAGCAGACATCTTAGAGACCAAAGGCACTCTAGTTAAAGCTTTATACAAAACTCAAAGTGACTTAAAAATAGATACCTGGACCTATGCATATTGGTCTCTAAATGTGGCCATAAGTGTATTTATTGAGAATTTATGTAATTTGTTAAACAGAATCATCAATGAATTTGTTGACAAAATGTATATAAACTTACAGCATCTGATCTATTTGTGTTCTCTTCAAAGTCTTTGATTCCCATAATTCCCTTCAGACATATGGCTTGACTTCCTACAAAACCAACTTGACAATCGAAGAAGGGTTCTCCCTTCATAAGGACCTATTGGGAAAAACATTCAATACCAAAATGTAATATTTATCATTTCAAACTGTGTAAATGTACAAGTTAGGTTAAATGTAAATTAAGTTACAATCTACATATATTAGTTTAGCGGGATCCAACCCCTTCTACCAAAAGGTCTTCTTCTTAGGACCCCACACATCAAACAGAGGCATTGCTGTAATATAGGAATTGTAATGGCCGGTGGGAGGTGATGACTTAACTTGAAACAATTCATTATTATGGTCAATATTATGTTTCTTTAGCAACATTTAGCTCCATTGTCAACTTTGATTATGGTGTTGTTCATAACTTGACCACTTTGCTACTTCAACATAATTATACAACCACTTTGAGATATTATCTTTTGACGTTTCAACATTTTGGTTGTGAAGGAGGTAATGTTTAAGAAACCCTGTGAAAAACTAAAATAGGTTGAATAGTTATGGCATCTAAAAAAACATTATGTAAACATAACAATCTAAAAACATCTAAATACATAACATAAATGAACAGACATGAGTGAAAATTACCTCAATTGTGGTCCCTTCTTGCTCCCACCGTATCACTTCTCTGGATTTGACTTTCTGGGGGCTGTAATAGCTGCTCTCTGCTTGCATTTCAGTAAGCTAAAAAATATGATTAACACCTTCAGAACAGCAAGTGTTCACATAAAAGAGGAACAATCGGTTATTACTATAAATAATTGATGAAGACAAATTAAACTGCTATTATGGCTAAAAAAAGTATTATTGGACAGGAAACAGGTGCAGCACAACAGCTGCAACATATTATCCACACTATTGGATAGGAAGCTGGTCCCAATATGACAAATGTGATCAAATCTGGGGCAAAAGTAGGTTCCTTCAACACACTTTTTATTTAGTTTCAGCTCAATATGGCATTTTGAATTATTGGATGTGTTGGACATACACAGAAGTAGTAACAAGTTAAGACTAACAATTTTCCAAATAAGATGCATAACCATGATTTAAAGTACAAATGTTAACTACCAGGTAGCTATAGCTCATCTCATATTATCACAGATTTATAACATAAAACTACAGGCAGTAAAATTAATGTTATTTAAAAAATTGCATTTTCTTAGATTAAACTTTCACTGGAGTTTGTGTTTTTACTTGCCAATAAGACGGTCTCATTTACCCACCAAATGTGTTCAGGGTAATTATTGCTTATAAAAGACCACAGCGTATAATTACAATTATTACACTAATTCCACACTGGGATTTTCAAATGCTCATTCAAATGGACACGTTCAGGGAGTACCATTATTATTCAACTAAAAACCCCAAAATAAAGAAACAAAGAGAATTATATTAGAACAAAATAAATTACAAGTATTTGCTTTGTTCATAATAATGTGACTATTATAATTGTTTAATTTCATATAAAATCAATAATCAATGATGATTTTCATAGAAATTAAGCAAATTTTTGCCCAGTAGGTAAATTTCAAAATGCAATCTGAAGGTGTTTTGATTTCTGATGCTACCTCGGACAGTAAAGGACCACTGCATGTTTGTGAAGTATGCAACAAACTAACATTGGCTGCTGTGGTAGCCAGGGGCATAAAACATTAGAAAATTATAATTACTGACAACCCTGTTAAAAAGTAAAATGTACCATCCTGTTTGATACCATCAGGTAGCTTGAGGAGTGTGTTTATCTTTATCTATCAGTATAAAAAGGTTTGAGCGGAGGGAGGTGGACTTAAATATTTAAAAAATTTACACCAACCCATTGCCTCACATATGCAACAATATTTGCAATTTTTGCTCCTCCAGAAAATGTATATACCCATTTCAAACCCTCAGTTTTACCAAGCTATCATAGATGCTTCCAGGGCCCAAAAGATACAATTTCCTCAGATGAAAAAGTAGCCATATATTACTTTTACCTGCCTAAATATGCTTGACCATACTCCAAAACTATTCTATATAGTAGTACAGAAAACTGTCCTATTTGAATTATAAATACTTATTTCCTGCTCAGCTTTCCCAGAAATACAGTTTCGGGGCAGGGACATGCAAATTAGCCCACAATGCATTTTCACTCTTAAATACCAAAACCATGTTATACATAGCTCCTTTTAGGAATGTACTTGCTGTATTAGACAGACTTAATCATAGCATAAAATGGATATAAGAGTGAAAATGCGTTGTGGGCTCATTTCGATGTCCCTGCCCAGTTTACCAGAGCGCAGTTTAAAAAAATGTATACGTTATTTTTATACATTAGCGGCTCTTATACAGTGCAAGATTAATCCAGCTCAAAGTGTCTCTTTAAGAACTAATTTAAATGATACTGAATGTATAAGATGGGATAAGACATTGAATGCAAGGAGAAATGAAAAGTCAGCAATGGGCAGCGAACAATAAATGTACTTATATAGCACAATTTTGCCTCTTCCTTCCTATCAGCTGTCTGCAATTATTGCAGAGGAAAAGCAATTAATTGATTAAAAGAACTCAAACATTACAAGAACAATTTTCAACAGTATTAGGAAAATGTTACGTTTAATTTGGCATGTTTTTTTTTCTTCTTTAAACTGGAATGGTCTCAAGCACTCACATGCTAATGCAGAAACCTGACCTTTTTTAATACCAAAATATGAACCACAAATTAATTCCATACATTCTTTGCATGAAACGAGAACAATGAATGCTAATGTTTTCCTTCTTGGAGTAGCATGTGAATCTCATACAAAACATTTCATTGCAGATGTAACATCTCTTTGCTGCTGGATGTTTGTTAATTTCTTGCAGGTCATTCAAGGAGAGAAGGTGTTAAAGTGCAATGTTATCTGTACAAATCTCTGAAATGACTTCAGTTGCAGCATTTTTTGTGCATTTGCCTTTATTATACATACTGATTATTATTATTATATTATTATCTTTATTTATATCGCGCCAACATATTCCTTAGCGCTGTACAGGGGTTTAGTACATGGCAAAAAAACAAACTTAACACCTTATAAAGAATGGAGATCCCTGTTTTTGAGCTTATAATCAAATGTACATAGTGCTTGTTTCCAAGGAACGGACACACGATTGAAAACTCGCAAACTTACAATCACACTCCAAGGCATCCCACTTCTATTTACAGTTTGCAGCCTTAAATTGTTACTAGAATGGTCCAGCTTTCATAGCTTTAAAGTAGTAAAGAAACTTTTCAATTTACTTTAATTTAAAAAAGCTGATCTTTTAAGAAAACTTATATTTAAAATACCTGTTTTAAAACTCAGCTTTTGTCTATAGCTTTTCCAAGCTGTTTAGCATTAGTGGAAAAGTGTACTACAACTTAGCAGTAGCCGTCTAATCTCTGCAATTAAGTAAATTACACTTTGTCACTAAAACTGAGTAGTTTGCAAAAGAATGCGAGAAGCCCTAGCCTAAAGATCAGTGGGGAAACAGCTATTTAAATGGAAGATCAACTGTGACTCAACACAATAAGTTGGATAGTTTAGCTTGGGAAACCGTTTTGTATTACATATTCTTCAGAAATGATTTATTTGTAAAACAATTTAAAAAAAAGACAAATTAGTAAATCAATGCAAAACATATATACCGTGTGTATGTGTATATATATATATATATATATATATATATATATATATATATATATATTTTTTTTTTTTTTTTTTTTACGTTAATTAATTATTAATCATTAATTCATTACTTAAAGATACACCAATGTTTTTTTAAAAAAATCTTACAGATCTTTAAAGAAGGTTATTTCAAGCTTTAGAGTTAGACTATCTGCATGGAGCATTAATGAATCAGTTTATCTGATGAAATCTTAAGAGATAGACATCACCTCCCCTTACAGGAGAATTTTAGTTTCTGCCAAATAAAAAACTTTATAACATATCTAATACGTAGTTCAAGATATCCACAGGATACTTGATTTACACGTCCTTGCTGGGGGACTTCTCTAGCACGAGGCATATTGGGTATGTTATATAAAACCTTCAATATACTCAAGGCGAACCATAAATATAAATATATGGCTTTATAAGAATCTGATTTAGGACTACTCTTTCTAAAAATATGTTTAATTACAGCATTCAGGGGACAGAGACGTCACATTTAAAATGCTTCATCGGGGGGGACATTACGGAATGATGGACTACACACATGGAAACCATCAGTGAGTCCATTGTGTTTTAGGGAATGCCCAGACACTGGTTCCTCTACACATATTTGTTGGACATGTCCACAGATTAAAAACATTTGGAAGGCGGTGATACAGCTAGCCACTGAAAGTTTGGGTTCAAATCTGAGTCTGGATTTAGGGGTATGTCTTTTGGGTTCATCATTGGTTGACAACGACATATAGTCCACCTTTCCTCTAGAAGAGAGGACCTGTATGGATACAATAATTAAGGGAGGAAAGGGAGTAGAAATTGAAAGGCAGATTCATTCCTTTCATAGGCCCATAGAGAGGGGGATGTGGTCCCAGTTCCAGCTATGGGCTTTGGGAAGGTAAGTAGGTAAGGCCTGTATATTAATATTCAAGGAGTTTGCATATTTTTTTTCTTGCCTCTTTTCTTTTATTTGGTAATGTTGAAGTAAATTAAATCTGTTTGACTTGTAACATTAAAGGAAGAGAAAACGATAGAAGAAAGATGCTTCATTATAATAAAAAGACAAATTTATGGACTTCTTCATTACATTATGATAGATTGTCTATACAATGTATAATTCCATACTTTATTTCTTATTAACATATGCAATGTCTATATCAATATATAATGCATCTGTATGCTGCAACATGCACGTTCTTCTAATAAAAATTGTAAGTTTAAAAAATATATATATCAAGATTGCAAAAGTGTTCTATGTTCATCTTGCTTGAATAGTGCAATATTTGTGTCATTGTCCTCACTAACAGTGAGCCACAAGTGTAGTCAGAAATCAAACTGCTATAGGACTACTGAAGTCTAATTTGCACATTATGTGCTGAGGGCATAAAATAATCTAAGCCCTGATAAACATGATGATGGAACACACAATAGACAGTACAGATCTGTGGGTTACAATGAGATGGGTTACTGTCTTGTATATGTGCTTCACTTTCAGGAGCTCTCCAGGCACAGTGCCAGAAGATTGTGGCAAAGAACCAGAGAGACATGCACTTATCTGAGATCATTTAAATAAATCATTCATGGATGGGGACCATTTTAGGGAAATGGGGACAGGAATTATCAGAGATGAAAAAATACAATTGCATAAATTAACAATTTTGCCAAGTATTAGAAATGGTAGAGAGAAACTAAGTATTCCTCACAACTATCAGTATGGAAAGTTTAAGTATCAACACATTGGAAGTCCAGAGATAGTTGGTTATATTTCTAAGAAAACATACCTTAAATGTGACAGTGGCCTTGGTGCAGTAGAAACCTATGGAGATTATTGGGTCCTTTGATACTTGGGATTTTGGACCTGGTATCATTGTTCCATCTTCTGACCCAATGTAGCCTTCTTCTCCCTCATTCTCATTGCCGGAACTCACAATAGCAGGAACGAAAGACCAGGCCCATGATACCCATCCTTGTTGCTCATCGTCGTCTTGCAAGGAATACATTTCTTGAGCTTGATACTGCATTCCTGTACCCAATTCATCATCACCTCCTGCAGAAGAAACATTTGCATTTTACAGGTATTGCTACATTGCCAGAAGAAAAAAAAAACAGAAACCCATGGTAACTTCAAGGTTTAAAAGAAACTACAAGGAAAATCCACTGAGAGGGGAGCTACATTTTACAAATTTCTGTAAACTTCCCAAACACCGATTTGTTCCAATATTTTTCATTATAGGGAATTTTGAAAACAACAATAAAAGCTTATCTCAATGTTAAAAGGATGCTATTTACACTGTTTGTATATAAACCGTCTGTTGCCTTATTATATTTCTACTTCCAAGTAGCTTAACATTTGACTTACTCCTGTAATTTGATTATTGAACTTTACCTTCTTGTAATCTTGCAAAATGCACTACTGAAAATGGTGGTACTTTATTTTATAAATAATAATAATAATAATAATAATAATAATAATAATCCATAAAAGCACAAGAATATCCAAATAAAAATAGGGGTATACCTATTAAAGAAATGTGTGTGTCCAGTAATACATGTTTAATTGGTCTGGGACTTAATTAAGACAAATTTAAAAAAATACAAATTACAAGACAAGAACAAGGTTTGATGAGGCAAAAAAATAAAATAATTAAATAAATCAATATATACAGCTTTTAGATAATTATGTAAACATTGTGTGCATTCCTTATCTCCTGCTCATGTAGAAGCAGATCTAATCAAACTAAAATGTCACTACATCATTATTATTTTTTTGTAATTACATTACATTTTGCTCAGTATCGAGTGTAAGTCTTCTGAAACACATAATATAAATATCTGACTACAGTGAACCTTTAATATCAAAAAGAGGGATGATGCGAGTTAGCATAACAAAATACCAAAAAGTAGCACTTCTAATAATGTTCACCATATGGCATATATTGTAATATTCTATAGAAATATTAATGACTTTTAGAATAGTATTAGGTCTAACTAAATTAACATTGTTCTACTGAAATGTTTCCTTTATTCTATAATAATCGCTAACCCTTTGATTGTATGTTGACATCAAGGTCAAGGTATGGCTTAAGTAAAACATACAGTAAAATTACAGATACGTTTGACGTATCCTCACACTCTCACGTTCTGTTCACAAGTTGCAACGAAAATTTCCATTTCAACTTTTGAACAGAGTTGTTTCATTATAATTCTACATGCTGAAAACACTGACAAATCATGTTGAAGGCCAATACAGAAAGAAACATAAGTTGCCCATTGGGACTTGCTTTGTTCACTGATTTAACAGGAAACTTTTGAAAGGTTACAAGAAAAAGATCTTTCGCAAGCCACAAAAAATGCATGGCTGTGAATCACATGCCGGGATATTGGAACCCCACTAAGCAGAAAACTGGGATTAATTTACTTCTAAAAACTGTGAGGTTTGACAGCAGATTGCCAAATTCACCTTCATATGGTATGTTTAACTTGGAGACTGGTTTAGTTCCAAATTCCTAACAACCCAAATAACATTACGCTAAAATAAAAAAGATGAAAATAAAACCTATGGAAATATTGTACGTTGTATTTAATGTCATGGTAGAAAACTTCTGAAGAAGCACTTCATCTTCATAATTTATGAGGATATGACAAACAATATACTATTCAAAGTCAAAAGCTCCAAGGTTTCATAGTAAATTAACAAGTACATAATCACATCATTTTGGAGTTCATTTATTGCTGAAAGATTAGCTATGTCTGCTGTTTGTAAGGTCAAAATCATTTATAAAGTCAAAATGTTTTGTGAGGTCTTTACTCTAAATGAAAGTCTCTACAGAGTCTTACGTACAGTGTATAATAAATTGCCTGTTGGCAACTTCAGTGTATGGACAAAAAGGATATGCAATGCTGTTCGTTTATTCTATACTTCACACAGTTAGGTATTTTTCCCCAAATTACAGAGGTCCATTAAGGCTGGTACCTTACAATAGGATCTATGACTAACTACATTTGAGTAGTCTGTAGCGTGACAAATAAGACTGCTTCTTCAGACTGCTCTTTTCAGTTGCCGTACTAAAAACCCAGTGATTGCATTCATATCTAATTGTGAGAGACAGCTTTGTTTTGGCACTTCATGCAACGGTTGAAACTCAAACACAATGTGCATCACTCAGAGATTTATTTCTTTTTTCAAACCCTCCCTCCGCAAACAATTATTCCAAAAATAGAACTGAATTAGTTAATAGTCTCAGAACACAGGAAAAACAGATATAACTAAAGACATGTGTCACAGATCTGATAGCCAAAAAAGAACAGTATGTTATATTGGTACACGAAAACAACTATGGTGGATATAGTACCAATATGTACTGTATATTAAGGAAAACATGTCATGTCAAAGGAAGTGTAAAGCTAATTAGATGGACACAGCTATCAACTAAAAATATATATTAAAACAATTTACACTCATTTCTACAAGAATATCATAAGAGAGTCCATTTTATTTATGTTTTCAAGTGTACCTGGTAGAAACGTGGCCTCTTGTTCAGGTCTTGATTGTAATACAGTCTCTGTGTTTTAATTATCAGTACTTTTGTGAGATGATTTATCAGTAAGCTCCTACACACTAAAAAGAAGTTCAGTGGCTTATGGAAGCAAAAACACAGTATCCTCCCACAGCACTGAACACAAATGGTCAAGCCTCATAAAACCACACATGAACTAGAAGTTTTTTAATAAATATCCAAATCAGGATAGCAACTCTTTGAGATAAGGTCTTTAAAGAGCAACGTAACCCAGCACAGTTTGGACCACATCACTATAAGGATAGCATAAAGCATTTTGAACTTTTTACATTTTTTAAATACATGCATTTTTCCCTGAGAAATAAAACAAAACAAAAGATGTGTTTACATGTATCACCGACTGCTCACTGCCAGATCCACGTTTGCTACATTACTGCAACCAATCAGTCACCCATTCAAGTCCATGGTAAGGTGGTGGTGGTGGTGGTGGTGGTGTGCTCTGTAGGTAACTCAGTCCCTGCAGTGATCCTAGCACACAAAAATGTAACCTGTACCACATCTATCTGTGCAGGCATAGAATGCTGGACTTAAAGTTATGGGTTTACTGGTCAGTGCAGTGTAATCTGAGTGAAGAGGATGTTGTGATATACATCATAGTCTTGTCCCACTCAGTGCTATAATGAGCAATCTGTTATTACTCATGCAACAGCCAGGAGGCAGGCTGGATGGGATGTAAACACAGATTTAAAACTTAATATTTTCTATTTTTATTATCAATATTTTTGGCATTAAAAAATAGATCATTTTAACATACAATCTTGTTTCTTTCACACCATGAAGAACACTTGTAGTGAGGTAAATGGCCCTTTAATAAGTAGATCAATGTCTCAATCAAAGGACCACTTAAAAACTACAGAGGATCTTCTTATTTTTGATAATTTTTTCAGACCACTTAACTACTTGTATGCCTATTATTTGACAACTACTATGCTCTATGGTATGTTGGAATACACTGGGCACATCTATACAATTCAAGATATTATCTAGACACGACTGTACGACTTATCATCAAATCTATGAATCTGGGATCTAAATTATGTTAAAACTACAGCAGAATAGAGCACAATACTGAGCAGCATGCCAAATTAGGTTTTAAATGTATACTTCCTACTATAAATATCAGGAATAATAGTATTCTAATAAAGCCTAGAAAATTAAAACATACAAGCAAACTATATCTTAAAGGTACAATGAAGTTGCAAATTTCCTACAGGATAAAAGATTACATTTAAATGAGTGCTGCAATGGTTACAAAATGTTCTTTTAATACCAACAGTTTATTTTTATTTTTTTATTTTTTTTCTCAAAAAGGCCGAGCCCTCTTTTGAAATTTGCCCATGTTAATAAATGAGACTGGGTCAACACCATTACCGAAAATGTAAAAAACTTTTTAAATGATAGTTAAAAAAAAAAGAAAAAAACGCTCATCAGTGCAAATGTTAAAATTTTACTTATACTAGTGACATCTCTCTTGGACCCTTTGATCTTGGAAAATTGAATATTTTTTTGTATAGATCGATGCTAAGCTATGGAACCTGGTATTCTGAAGTTATATAATTTAAAAGCACTGCATAGAAAATGATTAATCGGCATGTAATAATAAATGTTATGAAATTACATTGTATATGGAACTAAAAAAAAAAAAATTAGGGGAAATAATTTACAAAGACTGTAAAAGCTGAGACTCACATTCTGTTTTATTTATAATTTCACATTTTTTGTAAAACATTATTGAGCTGGAAAACATCAAATTATTGTTCATGTAATTGAAAGAGGTTTTATTATTATTTTGTTACTTTATGTGATACGGAGAACAAACTGTAAATGGTGGGTATAACAAAACTACAGACTCTGCAGTGCATTGACAGGCACAGTCACTCATTCTCCTATTACACCTTCAGAGCGTCACATTGATTAGCATGAAAAGGTTGAGTTCGACCTTTCATATGCTTTAAAAAAATAATATGGCCTTTATGTCCTTCTTGGTATAACTGAATCGATTCTACAATATACAGCAAGCTTATGACTCCAAAGAAGCAGAGGCTGCACGGCAAAGAAGAATGGACAGATTACATCTTTTGACAATATCTGAGGAATCTGCTTACAATAAAAAACAGTAGAAAACAGCAAGCAGTAGGAAGAAATACAAATGTATTAAAAACAGACATAATTTTTGCAGATATTGGAATTTGGATATATTCCTTTTATACAATGCAACGTGTTCTGCAATGGTATTATTTGTAACAAAAAACAGATTATGTCCCACATTAGATTGTAGAGGTGGCTCACTGGGAGATGCTGCAATGTTTCAATGACAATTAGTGCATATCAGTATAGTAACCTTATACTCTTCCTGCAGCACAGGCTTGTCTTGTGCATTGCTATACCGTCAGATTTATATGTAACTTGGATCCCTGATGAACAATAACAACAACACTATAATGGCTCATATGTGGCGGTAATAATATTACAGTGTAATCACATATATAGTTGTGAGCGTACGAGTTGTTGCTAACGCTGCGGGCTCGCGTAGCAAGCCCGCGGCCCTCGCGAAGCGAGGGCCGCGGGCTCGCTACGCGTGTCGCGGCCCTCGCGTAGCGAGGGCCGCGGCTCGCGCAGCAAGCCGAGGCCCTCGCGAAGCCGAGGGCACTGCCCGAGGGTCTCAGTTGCTGGCATGGAGCGCCGAAGGCGCTCCATGCCAGCAACTGAGGACCCTCGCGAAGCGAGGGCCTCAGTTGCTGGCATGGAGCGCCGTAGGCGCTCCATGCCAGCACCTGAGGACCTCGCAAAGCGAGGGCCGCAGTTGCTGGCATGGAGCGCCGAAGGCGCTCCTTGCCAGCAACTGCGACCCTCGCAAACTTCACGTCGTAACCAAACAGTACGACACACACATTACGACACTCGCAAACAACATACGACACACGTTCACACACATTACGGACTCGCAACACTCGGACGCAACTCGCGAACATTACAAAATGTAAAACACAATACATACACACACCACATACATAAAAACTTACCTACACCAAGAGGGAGCACCCAGCACCTCAAAAATACAACTTACACCTCGATTTTACTTCAAATAAAACAGTTTAGAGACTAAAAAAAAAAACGAAGCGAGAGAAAAAATGGCCGCCGAACAAAACGAAAACGAGGCTACAGCACTCTAAACTCGCAAAACACCACAAGAAACTCGCAAAACACCACAAAACACCTACGGATATTCCGATACAAACGTATAACACACATTACTCGCCATTTGACGCCAATGCGGAAGTACACGACAACGGTTTGGGCTCGCGCACGCACAGTGTTACACTGCACACATTCAGCACGCTTACACAGCAGATCCACACCACTAATGCTGCAGCAACATCAAAACACATTCACAGCTCTTCCACACAATTGCTTTAAAATAGGTAAAGTATATTCATTTATTAATGTATTATATATTTCATTATTACACACTAAACAGCATTAGCTACCTTACAATTTCATTGCCGTCATTTTTTGACGGGCAATTCGCTAGTCACATATATAGTTGTGAGCATGCAAGTTGTTGCTAACGCTTGCAGGCTCACAAAGCGAGGGCCGCAGTTGCTAACATGGAGCGCCAAAGGTGCTCCTTGCCAGCAACTGCGGACCTCGCAAAATTTACGTAGTTCCGAAAGGAAAATACGAGACACGTTACGACCCATTACGACCTCGCAAAAAACGTCCTAAAACCCGCGCACATGAAAACATGAAAGACACAACAAATACATAAAAAGCTTACCTAGTGGAAGAGGGAGCACCCAGGACCTCGAAAACTGAAGTTACAGCTGAATTTAACTCAAAATAAAAGAGTTTAGACACTCAAAAATCCTCTAACGGAGAGAAAAAATGGCCACCGAAAAAAACGAAACTGACGCTACAGCAGTCTAAAGACGCAAAACAGCACCAAACACCTACGTATTTCCCCCCCCCAAAAACACTACGAGATTGGAAAACAAGGACGCAACTAGCGCGACCCCAAAAACATTAGAAACACAATAAATACAAACAACAAACACATAAAAAGCTTACCCACAGCAAGGTGGTGCACCCAGGACCTCTGCAAGTGAAGTTACACCTCAATTTAAGTACACATTTCTGAGTTTAGACACCCGAAAATCACCTAAGCGAGAGAAAAAATGTCCGCCGAACAAAACAAAAACGAGGCTAAAGGACCCTAAACACGCAAAACACCACCAAACAGCTACGGATATTCCGAAAAAATTGGACGACATCCGAAAACAAAGACGCAAAATCAGCCACAGCCGCATACCACACATTAGGCGCCATTTTACAACAATAACTTATACAATCCGGAAGTACACAGCTTCCCTAACGGAATTTGCCTCGCGCACGCACACTATTACACTGCACACATTCACCACGCTTACACAGCAGCTCCACAGCACTAATGCTGCAGCAACATCAAAACAGATTGCCAGCTCTTCAACACAATGCTTCCTGCACATATTACTTCAAAATAGGTAAAGTATATGACTTTATTAATGTATTATTTATTTTATTATCATACACCAAACAGCATTAGTTCACTTACAATTTCATTGCCGTCATTTTTTGGCAATATTCTAGTCACATATATAGTTGTGAGCAAGCGGGTTGTTGCTAACGCTGCGGGCTTGCAAAGCGAGGGCCGCAGTTGCTGGCATGGCGCTCCAAAGGCGCTCCTTGCCAGCGACTGCGGACCTCGCAAAATTTACGGACTTACGAGAAACAAGTACGAGACGCTGAACTTAGGGGAAAAAAAAAACACTACCACCTCGCAAAAATACAACCTTACCGCTCGAAACCCGCGCACATGAAAACATTAAAAACACAATAAATACACACAACAAATACATAAAAAAATTACCTACAGCAAGCGCGTGGGGGGGGGGGGTTGGTGGTACCCAGGACCTCGGAAACTGAAGTTACACCTCAATTTAAGTCGAAATAGAAGAGTTTAGACACCCGAAAATCCCCTAACCGACAGAAAAAATGGCTGCAGGAAAAAACAAAAACGAGGCTACGGGACCCTAAAGACGCAAAACACCACCAAACACCTACGGATTTTCCCAAAAAGACGGACGCGATCCAAGAACAAGGATGCCAAATCAGCCACAGATGCATACCACACAGTAGGCGTCATTTTACAACACTAACTTACAGAATGCGGAAGTACACAGCTACCCTAACGGATTTGGCTCGTGCACACATTGTGTGCTGCAGCAACATTAAAACAGATTGACAGCTCTTCTGCACAATGCTTCCTGCATATATTACTTAAAATAGGTAAAGTATATTCATGTATTATTTGATTAATTATTTCATTAGCAAAAAAAAACAATGCTCATAGCACACAAACAACCAACAGCCTCGCAATGAGGTGCTCAGCATGAGGTTTTGCAATGAGCGCCGAAGCATCTTGGAACACCAACAAAATAATCTCTGAATCAAACACCATTACCTGCCTTACAATCTTATTGCCGTCATGTTTTGACGGGCAAGTCGCTAGTACTGTAATAATTATAATACCACTGTGTTCTTTTTGTTCAAACAAACATAAAAACAAACTCATACAAAAAGCCTTAGAAGCCGGTTCTTAAGTAGGGCTATAACTTTCATATATTTATTATGATTCCCCATTGTGTTTAAAAAAGAACCTGATTTAGTAAACAAGTCATATAGGGAATCTAGATAATATCTCTTATTCCTTATTCCATACTTTCTGTACATAACAATTTAATTTTCTCACTTTTTATTATCGTTTATTTTATATACAGTTATTGGTTTTAATTGTTTGAGTTGCTATGACAACAACAGCGGCTTAAATAGCCTCCCTGACATCTTATCGGTAACCCTTGATGAAATCATTTAGAAACGTGCGTTGGGTTGCACGCAACGCTGACCTATGATGTCATTACTAGACGCATAGGCAGCGTTTGTGGAGTCAGGAGCCCCGGGTTTCACTCAAAATAGACCCATAGCCGTGTTATTATACACTTCCAGTCCCCATCCCGTTTTCAGCCAGTATTATCTGGTACTAATAGACATTATAGGAATTATTCCAAACTTAAGAGTTTGCATTTGATATTTGGATGTTATTGATATTAACAATAGGTGGCTCCTACAAATTAGTTAATGTAGCAGTGGTTGTAAATCAATAAATAATATCCCAAGCCAATACTACTAGCACTTTCCATTACCATCGGCCCTTTATGTCTTTTTGTCATATCACTGACACGGACTATTTTGATAAATCTATATTTTTAGATCAATTTTCATTATCAGCATTTTTACACTTTTTTTCACTTGTGCAATATATATTTTTTGTATTGCTATATATATTTAATTTTTTCATTGTTTACAGCACTTTATCACTTGTTTATACCATAAGTGGACCCAGTGGATATAAAATTATATGGTGGCTTTGGAGTTTTTTCCCACTCCTCATTATTATTATTTTTCATGAAGACGTCAGTGTTAACCTTGTATTTTAAATGCACTACTGAATGTTAAGTTTTCTTATTCATTATCCTCTATATTGTCATTAGGCCCAGGGTGTGCACTATTTGTCAAGGAAAACCTTTCTTATTTTTTTGTTATATAGTGACATATCAGTATAGTAACCTTATACTCTTCCTGCAGCACAGGCTTGTCTTGTGCATTGCTATACCGTCAGATTGATATGTAACTTGGATCCCTGATGAACAATAACAACAACACTATAATGGCTAATATGTGGTGGTAATATTACAGAGTAATATTGTAATAATTATAATACCCCTGTGTTCTTATGGTAAAAAAAAAAAAAAAAAACTCATACAAAAAGCCTTAGAAGCCGGTTCTTAAGTAAGGGTCGTAAGTAACCCAAGACCCTCATGTAATTTTTAATACACTCAAGACCTTTGTACAGCTCCTAGTGAGTTCACACAATAAAGCCAGTTTGTCAAATAGAGGGAGGGTGGGGTTGTACATTTTAGAAAATTGTACTTAAAATTACTGTCACATATTTTAAAACATCCTATTCAGCAGTACTAGGCATGAAAATATGCATTATTTTTTGGTGGAACATAATATAATAGAGTCTGATATATCACCTAGTATATGCAAGTATGCTATTGTGGGAGCTACTATTTTAGTTTCTGGCAATCAGCTTCCTGAGTGGAGACTTTTTGGTCTACAAAATGAAATGTGGCATCTGTAAATGCCAGAGCTTTCAGTGGCGGTAACTGAAAGCTCATTACTTTACATGAATACACTCTCTTTAAAATTTCACAGATAGAAAAATGCTGTTTTTTTTCTCTTTTGTTACTTGCACATTATCAAGTTTTGTTCCTCAAAAAGCCATAAAGAAACATTCTGACCACAGTGAATCACAAAATAAAAACTCAGCTAGAAAGTAAAGGGATTTGGGAGTACTTGTGGACAACCACCTAGGTAACAGTGGGCAATGTCAGACAGCATCTACAAAGACAAGTAAAATATTAGCGTGTATTAAGAAGGGTATAGAAGCAAGGGAAGCAAATATAATTCTGCCACTATACAAATCTCTAGTACGCCCTCATTTGGAATATGGAGTACAATTTTGGGCACCACTTCATAAAAAGGACATTTTAGCGCTGGAAAAGGTACAGAGGAGGGCAACAAAACTAATAAGGGGAATGGAGGGGCTAAGTTATGAAGAAAGACTAACCAAATTAAACTTATTTTCTCTAGAAAAAAAGACGTCTAAGAGGAGATATGATTACCTTATATAAATACATCCAGGGTCAATATAAAGATTTGTCAAGTGAGCATTTTGTGCCAAGAGGTTTTCAGCTGACAAGAGGACATCCTTTGAGGTCAGAGGAAAAAAGATTTCACCTTAAAGAAAGAAAAGGGTTCTTCACAGTTAGGGTGATTAATCTGTGGAATTCTCTACCAACGGAGGTGGTAAAAGCAGATTCGATAGATAACGTTAAAAGGTATTGGATATATTTTTTTAATTAAAAGGGCATTCAGGGTTATGCTAGATAATTAGAGAGGGAGTATTGATCCAGGGAGGAATCTGATCGCCAGTATCTGGGGTCAGAGAGTGAGCTAAAAGAGGTTGTTCTCTGAGTGGGTTATCATGTCCACAGAACTAACCTATTAAGGTTAGTTCATTCTCTGAGCACCTCTATTTTGTTTTTTTGTATCTGCGGTCAGGAAGGAATTTTGCCCGACCTCCACCCCTCCCCCCCCGCCCCTTATGAGATAATGTTATTAATATTATTAGTAAAGTTTCAATGTTTTTTTTTTCTGTTTGCCTTCTTCTGAATCAATTAACAATTATTAACAAATAATCCAGATATTAAAAGGAGCGTTTAAGCATTTCTTACAGAAATAAAGAAAAAAAAAGTAAAGAAATACATAGCTTTATTAAATTCCTAGTGAAATCCAGAAACCTAACATGTTCCTTTATGACAGTAATCTAAAAATCAAAATTAATAAGAAGTTAAAGGGTCACTAAATTATCATACTTATAAAATGCTCTTTTTAAGAACTTGATAATTTTACAAAGTTTAAAAAACCAATAAACACAGCCTACTATTGTAACGGTAGCATTCAATTTCTCTTTGTTCCCAACAGAAGTAATAACTTGTGAGGAACCAATGATGTAAATAAGACCTGTCTTCTATAATGAAAGTTTAATGTTCATCATTGCAGATATGTTACACAGGAGAGTAAAACTACGGTTATAGATCCATTTTGGTCAACCATGAGAACTACCATGATAAAAATCTAAATATTTTAGTATTAAAGCAACACATTATGCTTTTTCTACTACATTAGTTCTTTCCAGCAAAGGCAAACAAATCAATCTTACACAATCATGACTGACATTACCAGTGACCAGTGAACAAAGGAACTGCCTTTGGGGTGAAAGAGTAATTAATCTGTTTCCGTTCGTTGCTTCTGGATCAGAATGAAATCAATTCTGACAGACATATCATGAGCTCAGTTTAGGTTTTGAAAGTAATGGTTGAGTATTGAGCAGCTGTTAGATTCTAAATAACAAGCTCACATATGTGGAAAGATGTTTTATTTCAACCAAATTGTACTTTTGAATATAAATTGGAGGTCAACCCCAATGTGGAAAAACGCTTTCCTGACAGAGCCCTAGTTCTTAGAGGCATATTTACATTTCCTGGATTATGAGTGCATCTGCTAGAGGAGAATCAGTAGTGAATGCAATCATTTTTTGCATGAAAAAAAAAAACAAAATAAACATTAACAAACTCCCCCTGATGTTTCTAAATTTCTTTAGTTTGCAAGCAGTTGCTTTTCAAAGTTAACACCCCGGCATATCCAAGCTAAAATTAGCATACATTTCATAATTTGTTTTGGCCAATCACAGGCAGCTATACATTTTAATACACTGTAGTAATCTGTAATAGCAGCATGGGCAGGAAGGAATCATGGGACGTGTAGTCCGCTGCAGCAGGAAGCAGGAGGAGCCAGACAATGCTATGTATGACATCTGCATTGAGCTGCTTGAAGGTTAGTAAAGGGTTGAAATATGTACCCAAATGAAGTGTTTTTATTGGGAGGTATGCTGTGTCTATGTAAGCAGCTCTGGAGGCATGGAAAACAAGTTTTATTTTTAAATAAAATAAGTTAATATGTGCATAGAATGACTATGTTTATGATATGAGCAGCATGTTTTAGATTAGAAAACAAGTCAAAAACAGGGAAACTTGGATATACCTTTAAATTGGGAAATCTTAACAACGTTACAAACTTCTGCTGTTTACAAAGACATCTCAGAGAAAAGTATTGCAGTAGTAATTAAAGAAAATCTTAACTTACAAATTATACCCCACATTATGATATAGAGGGATAAAAGGCACAAGGTTAAGGTGTTTTACTTTATTAAACTGCTGCTACACGAGGTGATAGGGTTAGAGTCATTTTTAGTAGTAATGAAAATGAAAGAGGCCATTGGCTTAAATTCCGGTATAATATATTTTTATTGTGTCCACATTATACAACAAAAGAAAAACAGAACAGATACAAACTGTAAGACAACTACAGCTCTAAAGTGCATTAACATGCACAGTCATTCATTCCCCTCATATTGAGAAACTTATTGGCAAGTTGACCAACACATCAGCCTTCTGAACCACAACAAACAATGATGTATATCTCAACAAAAAATAACCTTTAGATTGTAAGTCTGTGAGATTTCAGTCTTGCAAGGTGCTTTGGACAATGGATTCTAAGCTCAAAGACAGGGCCCACCATTTCTTGCAATGTGTTACTATTGCTTTGTTTTGAACATAATTAATGTATAGCACTATGGAATATGTTACCACATTACAACTAAACATTAATAATAATAATAATAATAATAATAACCTGACAATAAATGACTAATACAATTGTATAATAAGTTAATGTTCTTTAAAAAGAAACTTATTTTTGTGGGTTGACAGTTGTGAATAAGCATAACTTGCCCACTGTTTTGCATTCAATTTGAGATATGCAAGCTTATATATCTTGAATGCTAAATACATCAAAGATTTGTTAGATTATACGTTTTGTGCAAATTTTCAATCTTGCTAAGTGCTTTAAGGAAAGTGCTGTGTACATATGATTTTAAGCTCAAAGACAGGACCTCCATTTTTTTGCAATGTGTTACTATTATTTTGACTTGAAATGACCCCTGTGGAGCGCTTCAGAATATGTTGGTGTGGTACAGATAATAATAATAATAATAATAATAATAATAATAATAATAAAGGATAAATAAGCCATTTTATTGCCATGTAATGGTAAAAGTAAATATAAATATTGTTAATATATGGCTGGAAGGTATTTAATACTTTAAAAAACAATATGTATAATCTCTAGAGATGTTGGTTATTTTTTAAGTGCTTTAAGCTCATGTCCAATATTATGGGTTTGCACTGAGCAGATGTAGACTCAGTCATTAACATTCTAGTACTTGGTAGATTATCATACAAAGTTACACAGGAAAGCAAAAATAAATGAAATTTAGTGTGGAGGTTTAATTAGCTTGCACTGTAACCTTGACAATACAGTAGGATTTAAAGACTGCTGTTTGACTCCTGTGTCAGGAACGATGACATTCACATTAATCAAGAGTAATTTTCTGGATTCCAGTAAACCTGGTAAGCAGATGCCTTTTATGCAATGAGAAACCCAAAAGAAAAAAAGGAAAACTCCCTCCAGCAGAAAGTTGTCAATGCACATTTTGCAATGCCTTGAATTCCAAGCTACCGGAAAGGTGCACAGTCATATTTATCATGGAATTGGAACTGTGTTTTTTTGTTTTTGAACATTTACACAATGGGTTCACTAACCAGACCTGGGTCCTACATACTGTAGGATAATGGAAAATGAAAAGGTTTTACATGATGTTGTCTAATGCAAGTTGAAGAGTGTTGTAGACACTGCTTAAAAATGATAAAAACGCTCCATAGGATAACATAAGCAAAACTCCCCCCTAAGTGAATACCGGCCAATAACACATAAGGCTGAACAGATTGACGTGCTAAAGAAGTATTTTTTGCATCCGACATTCTCTTTACTAGCATACCTTCACGAAGTTGAGAGGAGTTTTTTCAGTAATGAGGCAACTTATGTATTCTTCTATCATGTCTATTTATAAAGTGTCTCAAAAAAAAGAAAAGAAAAAAAATGCTCCACTACATATCATAGATTATTATTTCCAAGTTCTTACATCTTCCCACCTAAGCAAACTTTCACACCTCCATCCTGACCCTGCTATTCCTTACTTTTCTTCCCCAGACTTCTGCCTCTTCCATTCCCTTTAGATTGTAAGTAGCGAGTTTTCAGTCTTGTAGGGTGCCTTGGGAAAAGGGGGGTTGAGGAGGGAGGTTGAGGAGGGAGGTTGAGGAGGGAGGTTGAGGAGGGAGGTTGAGGAGGGAGGTTGAGGAGGGAGGTTGAGGAGGGAGGTTGAGGAGGGAGGTTGAGGAGGGAGGGTCAGGAGGGTTGAGGGGGGGGTGATCAGAGAGGGAAAGAGACACAGGGAAGGGAGAGGGGGGAAGAGACACAGGGAAAGGAGGGGAAGAGACACAGGAGAAGGAGAGGGAGGAGAGACACAGGGGAGGGATAGGGGAGGAGAGACACAGGGGAGGGAGAGGGGAGGAGAGACACAGGGGAGGGAGAGGGGAGGAGAGGCACACGGGGAGAGAGAGGGGGGACACAAGAAAGGGGCACAGAGGGCACACAAGAGGGGGACACAGAGGGCACAAGAGGGACTCAGGGGGCACCACATTTCGAGTCACTAAGTTATACCAGTATTTTGTGGTAAAATAGGTGCCTCAGCTTATACTCGAGGATATACAGTACTTTTAATTGCACTAAGAGTAGTATCATCCACGTATCTGAGGTTGTTGATATTTCTCCCAGCAATATTGATTCTGGCTTGGATTCATCCAGTTCGGCATTATGCATGATGCATTCAGCATACAAGTTGAATATATAAGGTGACAACATACAACCTTGTTGCACACCTTTTCCAATATTTAACCATGCTTTTGTCCCATGTTCTGTTCTGACCATGGCTGCTTGGTCCACATACAGATACCTCAGGAGGCGGGTGAGATGGTCTGGGATACCCATATCACATTTTGTTGTGATTCACACTTTCAAAGGCTTAGTCTATAAAGCAGAATTATACGTTTTCTCTGAGAATCTCTTGTCTTTTGTATAATATTTAGCAGACACTTGCAATTTGATCTCTTGTGCCTTTGCAAAACCTGGCTTGCACATCTAGTTGTTTTCTGTACATATATTGTTGGAGCAGAGCTTGCAGGATCTTAAGCATTACATTGCAGGCATGTGAAATGAGTGCACTTGTTTGATATTGGTATACTCTTCAGCACTGTCTTTTTTGGTGAGGATTGAGATGCAAGCATCACTTTCAAAGAATCGTATAGGATTTTGAAAAGTTCAGCTGAGATTCCATCAACTCCTGCAGCCTTGTTATCAGCAAGGTTTCCTGGGGCCTATCTCACTTCACTCTGCAAGATGTCTGACTCCAGCTCATTGGAAAAAATATTATCAATGCTGTTAAGATCCTTCCTGTATATATCTTCTATGTATTCCTGCCACCTTTTCATCTGATCTGCTTCTGCTAACTCCCTACCATTTTTGTCTTTTATCTCACTCACTCTGACATGAAATGTTCCTTTGAGATTCCCAATTTTCTTGAACAGATTTCTTGACTTTGCCATTCTGTTATCTTCTTTTATCTCTTTACATTGCTCATTGTAGAATGTCTCCTTTTCTCTTCTTACTATTCTGCATTCAGTCAGAAAAACATTTTTCTATCTCCACTACCTTTTGCTTTCCTTTTTTACTGGGCTACTTTCAAAGCCTCGTTAATTTGCCTTTTTAGTTTTCTTTCTTTTGAAGATATTCTTTGCTGTGTTTGTATCTGAGCACTGCTTTAGCCAATTTTTTGCTGGATTATGAAGGCTACTCCATTTCTTCTGTGGGATTCTTGACCACAGTAAAAGATCTGTTGTGTTGTCTAATGAAAATGTTCCATTCCAGTCCATTTGAGTTCACTAATTCAAAGGATGTCAATGTTTAATCCAGTTATCTTATGTTTGACCACATCCAGCTTACTTTGGTTCATAGTTCTAACTTTCCATTCCCCTCCAACTACATCCGCTGCTGGTGGTCCTCTCAGCTTTCGCTCAACCACGTAATTAGACTTGGTGCTTCTCGTACTCGCCCTCTGTTCTTCCCCAGTAATGTAATAGGCACCTACCGTCTTCTGTTGGCATATCATTATATATCTAGTTGTGCTTATACATAATGTTTTCTTACCAAAGATACAGGAGTGGGATGTCAGTTCCTTCTCCAGTGGAGAGCAATTTGTCTAACCTCTGTGCTATGACCTACCCATATTTGGTGGCCCTATATGATATAGCTCACAGCTTTATTGGGGCTACATGGTAGCTTTCCAAAATGGGAAGTTATCAATAAACAATCTCATAGATCAAAGGTTCCCAAACTGTGGTCAGTGCCCTCCATTCCAGTGGTCCCCAATACAGATGGGATAACAAAATTATTAATCAAAATGAAAAAGAAAGAAAGAAATATAAATGATAATGCACAATTGAAGTGCCTAGGTGCTAAATGGAATAGTTAAAATTACACAGGTTATATTCCAATGTAGCACAGTGCATTGGAATTGTAAAGAAGCAAGACACAAATCTAATTTAGTGGACCAGCAAGACAGAAATCAAGGGATCTACCATGAGCCTAGTCAATCTTTATGTGGTATACAAAACACTGCGAAGCACTCCCCTAGATTATAAACATGAACAATAATGGCCTGTACAACCTTTGTAGTTGGTTCCCGAGTATATTAATTAAATCTGTAACTACATTGAAATGTGCAATAGTTGTACCAAAAAAGTAACGAATACTGTATACGAAATGATCAAGCACATTGCTTTCCATTTCTAACAAATTTCATTACCATGAAAATTGATCAACATACTTTGCAGGAATGTCTTTTGCAAGTATTTAAAAAGGTATCCCTCTTTCCCGAGCTCTTTAAGATAATTGGCTCTAAAATTTAAAAAATAATCCACAGCACGTTGTTGCCTATTAGAACATTCATCTCAAGATATAGGATTTTATGTCATTAGTCAGTAAGATTACAAAGTAGGCTGACTATTAAACCACAGGTACTTGAACAATACTTTACAAATATCTCTTGTTTTCTAGATGTCTAGGTCTTAAAATTATTAGATAAACAAGTAAGACAAAGAGTACTGCCCAAATATGCCTAGTATTGTGCTATAATAGGTTAGTGTTGTAAATGTAGTTTTAAGATGTCAACCTCTCTTTAAAACAAAAATTCTATAGCAGCCATCCTAAAAAATGCACACAGGCATAGTTAACCAAATCCTCCCATGCCATATGGCGCTTTGCTTATAAAGTTATAGAAGAGAGTACAAACAACCTAAATGGATCAATTAAGGTGTAAATTGTGCAGCTGTTTCATGTATATGTATGTGCATTCAAACACATACACACATTCATCTTCCTGCCAAACATTCCAGGTAATCTAAGCCCACCCTTAACTATAAAGAGATAGTGCTGAGGAGGCAGAACAACACTGGAACAAACGGTTAGTGTAAACCTCAAAAGTGACAAAAATACTCACATTTCAAAATGTAATTTTATCATCAACGCAACATTATGCGGCCAATTCGTAAGCACCCCAGGAAAAATATTTAGACTTTCCAGGAACAATGAAAAGTTTGTTTCATCTGAAAGAACCCACTTATAGGAACATTCATGGAGGATTACAATAAAAAGAATGACAAAATCATATTTGAAATAGTGTTAGACATGAATAAATTAATCTAGGATCCTCATTCCACTTCTGTTTGTTATAGTCTGTAAACAAGTGTCAATATATGTGTTGACTCGATCAGATCATCATCACATGTGTATGTCTTTGAGACGACTTCACACAAACTGGATGTTTGTATGGTACCCGTGTATGATCCATAATGGAACTACAGCAATCTCTCAGGAGTCATTAGGTCTCTGGATGATCATACAATGGCCAAGGAATATGAGGCCATTATAACAGTACCAATGTTGTTCCCTCTTGTCACCATATTCCAGGATGAAAATAATTAACACACACTGCTAAACAAATTCACAAGTGATTTCATGAACAGGAAGATGAAGTCAAATGCCTTCTATGGCCGCCAAAATCAGCATATCTAAACACTAGAAACGTTCCTACTTGAAGAATGTTGCAGTAACCCACTAGTTCAGAACTCATATGACAGCCTTCCTAGAAGGTTTGAAGCTGGTTTGAAGCTGCTCTGAAGGTAAATGATGACCCTACTCATTTGGTAGGTACTTGATATTAATATGATTTAATTTGTTTATGTAATTAAAAACTAGGTAGTGGCGTGATGCATACAAATGTTACACTTTGCATTTATATGGCATGCAGGTATTCAAAATTAATCTAACACATTTAAGCAATTTAAAGAATACTTTCCAACTCCAAAGTAAATAAAAACAATCCTAACAATAGCTGCAAGATTTGATTACTATTCATAGTATTAAAACTTTTAAATTATTAACAGCACAGTAAAGGTGTATGAATATATATATGTGTACAATAAGTAAACAAGTTAGGGTTTACTCCCAATCTCCTGAGTTTGCCGAAACCATGAAGTAAGTCATGCTGCTTTAGTATAAAAGTTTATATGCCAAGTAAATCATCTCAACAATTGTGCCAAATGTGCTATGAATAAGCATTTTTTTAAAGTCAGATAGTGTCCCTTTTAGGTTTCACTAAGAAATATGGATGGAAAAAAAGTTATTGACTTTGGCTGCAATAATAATAAAAAAAACTCCTTAAACTCTTTTTCCCAACACTTTTGTGAATGATGACTGCCTGCAATGAAACACTTTGAAGATTTTCTAAGAATCAATTCCTAAGAAACTGTAGATGCATATGGAGCACTACACTAAACAACAAACAGGCTACTAGTTCACAGATGTTACACATATTTGGATAATAAACCTGATTTCTTTTTTTTTCCAGCAGTGGGAGTTTGGAATTTAAGATTTCTTACGAAAGAATCCAATGTAATGTCTCACAGTATCTTAATGAAGTAGCAAGACAGTCAAAAGCTATATGACAAAGAGGGATATATAAACAGGATTACAAACAGGGATGTATACAAATGCAGGATTACTTTTAAATGAACCAGTCATGGGATCCTCCTCTTAGCGGGACAAACATCTAACAATACATGTATGGTTCAGCATACTTGGGTTTCATCAGTGGCGTACAGCTTATGTCCATAGGCACAGCAAATAATGCACATATAAAATAATATTTAGGTGCATTTGATGCATATTTGGAATAGAAAAACAACATGTTTACTGTACACAATTTTGTATGAAAGAAAACCTTTCTAAGCACATTGCACCCGCAATATGATCATTAATGCAAAATGCAGATCTAGTTAGAAAACAAAACGATAGTAGTCGTGTTTGATTATTAAAGGCAGTTAGGTCTGTGTAAAAACAGCTCTAAGTTGGTAAAGGGAAATGAATGTATCAATGCTGCACTACATTATCCAATAGAGCACAGAAAAACAAGTGAAAAATGTATATGAATTTTAAAAGCATATTCATATTTTACAGCTTTTATATGACCGTGTTATTCATTCAACGGTCTGCCTCTATGCAGAGAGTATGTCTGCAAAAGAATAAAAATAAAAAAAGCTGCCTGCTACTGCATGTGTACACTGCTTGGCTAGATATACCAACACATTAACTAAAAACATTGAAATGTAATATTAAAGTTAAGAGAATATACAATAAATATTTTGAGTGAGCTTGTATTTTGTGGTCCCTTCAGACCCTGAGAGTGTCTCCCCATAACCTCAATGTATCCATCAAGGTAAGAAGCAATCTGGCTCCTGTAAAATGTAAGACTGCACTAATAAAAAAACAGTTAAACTGTGAAAAAAATATCAAATGAAAAGTTGTGTTTTGTTTTTGTTTTACAACTTTTCCCCTTTATTTTGACTGCTCTATATAATGATGCAGAGTATTATTATTCAGCTTCCCTGTAATACCATAGACTAACACTTTTATTTTGCAACTATGATAAAATACAGATGAACTTTTTCTTTCATTAATAAAGAGTATTAGTCAGACAAAGTTTAAACAACTAATTACTTTGTTTTTATTCCTTGGCGGAAATATGAACGTGTGTTGCTGCTGCGAACGCGACTACTGTCTGACTGATAACAATAAAGGATACAGACTTCAACTGCTGTGGTTTTCTGACCATATGTTTAATAGGTTTCCAACTAAAAGAACGTCTCAACTCTGTCCAATTTAATAATTCAGACTACCACCTTGCAGGCTCACTATTACTGTTCATTTGAAACAGTTGTGATTACTCTGTATTTAAATTAGAACCAAACATCTGGTATACACAAATGTTTTCTCAAAAAGAAAAAAAAAATGCCTTTACTTTCACATTTTAAAGAGCAGCAACAAACAGTTAAGACTATATTCCAACTGGCTGGACAGAGATACTCATATGTCTAAATTAAATGACAACTGCAACAACAACTGGATATTTTATTTAGGCACTGATCACTAATACAATTACTGTCAATTATTTAAAAAAGCAATATGCAACACTGGAATTACTTTCAAAGTTATGGTTCAGTTCCTGCTAGTCTATACCTAAAATAACGTCAATGGAGGAAGGCAAATAGCAGTTATATTTTCAGGCACAAGATTATACCAACACAATATTTTCCATTGGTTGAAGTATTAATGTGTTAAATGGTTTTCACATTGTTTATACATATAAATATATAAAGAATAATGCATCTTTAGGAAGGACTTCCTTCCGGGCTTCTAAAAGAGTGAGGTAGCCATGAATGTCCAGTAATCCAGTTGAATAATCAGAGAATAGTGATACCTTTTTGTATTGGACAAACGTATTTATAATAAAGCGATGAGCTTTCCAGAGATAATGCCTCTCTTTATCGCTTTTTGACTTGATAAAGAGAGAGGCATTATCTCTCGAAAGCTCTAGCTTTATTATGAATACGTTTGTCCAATAAAAAAGATATCACTATTCACTGCAATACTGATAAATTCAACTATATATATATATATATATATATATATATATATATATATATATAGATATATATATATATATATATAGACACACACATACACATATGTAATTCTACTGTACGGTGGAGGGCTTTTATCGCTCTTTTGCCCACCATATTATAAATTATTATATACTCATAATTTCCACAACACAATCTGAGATCCCGCTCCATGCCGATAGCCAGTAAGCTTGAAAAAGCTGTACATGGATAGGATTCTCAGCTTGTGTAAAATCCAGCCTTGGCTTTGCATTAAAGCTGTGTAATACAGCAGGCATAAGCTTAAAGGAATCCATGTTTGGTAACGGCTATGGATTGAAGAGCAATGCATTTGTGGGCACATTTGCATGTCCCAGCTCAGCTTCCCAGAATGCAGTGTAATAACTGTTTGTCTTGGAATTCTGATCTGGAAGCAGGTTTTTAACTTGTTTTAGACATTCAAATTGAAACACAGAGGTACTATTTATTTACTAATATATATATATATATATATATATATATATATATATATATATATATATATATATACACACACACACACACACATACATATATATATATATATATATATATATATATATATACACACACATATGTAGGTCTATAAGTAAGATGTGCCTGTAGAAATATGAATGACAATCACTATCTCTGCAAGTTGTTAAAAACAGATGCAGAGAGCCCATCCCATCTCATTAACTCTGATTTTAAGCATTTCAGATCAAAGATAAAGTCTGTCTGTAATCGTTTAAAATACAAATGGGAAATCATTTCTTGCTAGATTGGACAACAATTACTTATTTTTTTTGAAGAATCTCTTTTCATCATTGCAAATTTATTAAGTGTTGCTCTGACAGGAGGCTACTGCTAGGAACTTTATCACGCTTACTACTACAAGGGAACTAATGAATCTTTATTAAACAATTCTAGTCTATAGTGGTTGCTTTCTTTTTGGTTATTATGCTTTGCCGTAGGGTTAACGATATTTGTACGTTTTATCAATATTACAGTTTCCAATCAAAAAATCCATATCCAATGTATTAGAAAAGAGAATCATTACAATAATAGCTTATGTTATTTTAATAGAATATAATTACATATCAGCAAATATCAATAAAACCATATTTTACAATCATAGCTACATTGGATATAACAAGCTTACCAGGTATATTAACAATTGTATCCTTGGAGTTACTTGGTGCATCCTCACTTTCTCCATCCTTAACGTTTCCAATTTCTCCATAATACAGTGAAATACCCAACTGCATTATGCGTATGAACATGGGAAGTTGTTGATCCGTCAGAGAAAGCTTCAAACTCTCAACCATTGTATGAATCTAAATGGAAGAATGAAGAAAAACATGCTAAAAGTCATATAATGCAAAATATGTTATTTGGTGTGAAAAGTACAAAGCATATAAAAATCTGAAAGCAATGATGGAGTCTCCCATATGACTTCAATATTTAAAAAATGACTGTCTTTATTTAACAAAATTAATTTGCTTAATTTAAGCAATTTTTTTTATTTCCTTTGATATGTTACTAGTGCAGGGTTAAGTACAAATTACAGTAACAAGGGCAAACTGACACTTACTGAAGAATGTCTTCTCAAGAATTAAACACATTGAGCCACATTAAATTGCAAATCTGCATCTCTAGGTATACAGGCCATATGTCTGCGGACCTGCTGTGGGCTTGAACTCTGCTACAATTACGGATCTATTAAATTGAACAAGCCTGCATGTTAGGGGCCGAAAGCCGAAACCGTAAACCACGCAATTGTATGCAGCATTTCAGATCGTGATCATGATCAATTAAGCAAGGCCGCAACTGCCCATTTAGCAACAGCCGATAGAAAATGAGACCGTCATAATTACGGCAGTATAAGATGAAGGTTACATGTCAATCAATTAGCGTTTAGAGCTCCGATATACGATCCGACTCGCAAACCTGAAAAATACAAAATAATACAAATGAACGACGATACAGTTCTAGTCCATGTGGGTGGCCTGATATGTATTAACGCTTTGATTCCCGAGATCGATATAACCCTGAAATGAAACATAAAAATATATGATTTTTGATTGCCGATATATGAGCTTGAGACTGTTGTGCAATTAATTCTGATGTCTTTCATCGCGTTCCCAGTCATTTATGGTGTAGTACTGATTTTTTTTATTTGCATTTACAGTGCTACAAACATATCTTTAACCCCTTTGCAGGTCTCATCTGGTAACCCTTAGGATTTTTTTCTACATTTGTCATTTACAGGTGTGAAAACATTTGCAGGAATTGTAGCAATTGAATATCGATATGCGCTATTGTAACTCTTGCGGACGTGAAAAATCAAAGGCTTAGATAAGATGTAAGTTATGGTTGTAACAACCGCAGGGATTTTAAGCCCGTAACACGCTTGCGGCTCACAAAAAGAAACCAATTGAATAGCCAACTAGTTTACCGCCTACATTACAGGCTCCAGTAACTTACAATTGCTCAATTGAATGAGGCTCATTGTATTTATTGGACTCTAATATTTTTTATAATTATCCTTTAACTGTAATGGTAACCTTACCCTATAATACCTGGGTAACCTATGTGTAACACATACAGAAGAGATATACAAATAAAATAAGTAATTATTAACTTTTTAATATCACAGTAAAGTGAAAAGTTGTATATGCTGATCTGTTACACTGAGCTATGATCACTTGAACATTACAGAAGCCATTTAACAACTAGATTGTACTAGACCTGGGAAGATGGCTCCAAAGCCATTGATTTGTCCATCATTTTTCAGATATACTCCCTTTTTTCAGTGCCATGGTATGTTAATTGGGGGCATGGTGTTCTTGATTATTTAAGTAATCGAGAACATAGCTTGATAATTTTGAGCAAAGCAGGGTAAATTAGCAAAATATGTCACAAATTAACATTCTATGACACTATTTGCCGCACTGTTGCCATTAGAATGCTTTACCAAAAACAGTGGCACAGAGAAGAGGGTGTACATGTAAAAAAAAAAATCATTATTTAAAAAAAAAATGAACTATGGTTAAAACAAAGTACAGTCATCTTTAATGCTCTTAAAAGGAGAGAATATCAGAAGTGACAAAAGCACTTCAACAAGTATAAAAAAAAATGGTTTTCAACATTAGCAGTCAACAACTTACCTTGATGACAGAGGGCATTTTCGAATTAAGGCTGTCGTATGTGAAATGTAGGCGAGTTCGAAAAGAGCATTTGTATAGCAACGGGTCCTGATAAAATTCTATTTTTCCACTTGCATTTCTCTTGTCCAGGCATACGGTGCAGTCAGAAAAGTTAATAACTTTCCTAAGAACCAGTTCAGTTGCTGAAAAAACAAAAAATAGAATTAACCTCAACAAAATATATTATATAAAATAAAACATAGCAATGAGATACAGTTTAATGAGCAAATAAACCTCTCAATATTGTATGTATTATAACATTATACACAACCATAACTCAACTGCTACACCACCAGCGCAATCAAACATGTATAAACAACTTGCAGCTTTTAAACTGGACATTAATACAGACCAATTGACACACTTTCACAAATTTATAAGCTCATGACTTTCACAAATTTGTCCACATTTGAATATTTTAACTATATTAGCATTCAGTGCAATTTCTTTTAGTTTAGTTTAAGACAACGATCAATAATATCGAACATGTTTGGAAAATAAATATTTACTTCCTGAAGCTTAGGTTATGGCCCCTCTTAGCAGCTTCAGCGCTCATCGCATGGCACACAAGCGCCTTTAGCGCTCACTGCAAGCCTCTTACTCGGTGTACTATATAGGCCACGCACTTGAGCACCCTTGACGCTCATTGCGAGCCTCTCTACCTGTGTTACTACCTTGGGTTAAGTGTCACTGGCTTTGATTAAATGTTACTGTCTTGTATTAAGTGTTAGCGTTAAGTCTTAGTGCTTAGGGCTGGTATTTACGTTCTTCGGCCACCTATTCCGCCCTTCGGCTTCGTTTTGGGGTTGTTTAAATTTTTTCGGCTGCCATTTTTTTCCCTTGTTTTGCCGATTTACGATCGAAAAAAAAGACTAAATATGCCTCAAATTAACTTGCAACCTCACTCACAGGCTAAAGTAAATTTGAGGCATATTAGTGTGTTTTTGCATTTTGGCGGTACGCCGTTAAATGTGTGTTTTTGCGGGCCGTAATATCATGCCCGTCGCTAAGTGCCAAGTCGTACAGGCCATAAATTCGCGGCCGCATTAAGCTGCAGTGAGCGCAATAAGCACCTTTGACGCTCGTTGCCTGACCACAACCTTGCGGCCTGCAACTGCACGGGTTTACTGTGCGAGCCCCCAATTTTATCACGCCGTTACCAACAACTTCTGGCAAGTCTGCACTGCTCAAAACTATATATGTGCTTCAAACTCAATAATAGTTGTATTCATACTGCTACTTAGAGAAGTTTATCTCTGAAAAATTATCCATTTATTTCACAAATTTCTCGATTCCCCTAATCCTCCAAAGTCTCAATTTAAACCACTCTCATTGCGTGGGTGCAAAATAAGAAAAAACTCTACGTGGAGGACAGGAAAACATAACACAAATAATATAACACACAAATAATATGATAAGACTGAGAACAAGATGAGTTAAAGCCGTAAAAATGCTAAAAACTTGAAAATGCTAATATACTCACCAGAAATGTCCATGAACGCTCGGTCCCAAAACTCATCCACTGTGTAACATTCTGCACAGGTGATGTTGACAGAAAGAACTATATCATCTTCTACATACTTTAAAATGAGGTTGTTGACCACAATATTCACATTGTTAACAACACGTCGAATTAAACTTTGTACATAACCTGCAAAAGAAAATAGAAGTTTACTCTATTAATGTTCAACATCTACATTACAAAAATAAATTTGGTCAACTTTTATGTATTTACAGTGCATAATCAATTTTTTCTTAGAAGTATATTTAGCAAAATACAGAAGAAAACATTATTCTCTTTTTCAACTATGAATGATATATATATATATATATATATATATATATATATATATATATATATATATATATATATATATATATAAACAATGCCTTTCAAAAGTATTCACCCCCCTTGGCATTTTTCGTGTTTTGTTGCCTCACAACCTGGAATTAATATGGATTGTTTGAGGATTTGCATAATTTAATTTGCAGAACATGCCCACAACTTTGAAGATATTATTTTTATTATTATTGTGAAGCAAACAACAAATAGGACAAAATAACAGAAAAAGTCAATGTGCATAACTATTCACCCCCCTAAAGTCAATACTTTGTAGAGCCACCTTTTGCGACAATTACAGCTCCAAGTCACGTTTGATAAGTCTCTATGAGCTTGCCCATTCCTCCTTGCAAAACTGCTCCAGCTCCTTCAAGTTGGATGGTTTGCGCTTGTGAACAGCAATCTTTAAGTGTGAACACAGATTTTCTATTGGATTGAGGTCTGGGCTTTGAATAGGCCATTCCAACACATTTACATGTTTCCCTTAAACCACTCAAGTGTTGCTTTAGCAGTGTACAGGGAGTGCAGAATTATTAGGCAAATGAGTATTTTGACCACATCATCCTCTTTATGCATGTTGTCTTACTCCAAGCTGTATAGACTCGAAAGCCTACTACCAATTAAGCATATTAGGTGATGTGCATCTCTGTAATGAGAAGGGGTGTGGTCTAATGACATCAACACCCTATATCAGGTGTGCATAATTATTAGGCAACTTCCTTTCCTTTGGCAAAATGGGTCAAAAGAAGGACTTGACAGGCTCAGAAAAGTCAAAAATAGTGAGATATCTTGCAGAGGGATGCAGCACTCTTAAAATTGCAAAGCTTCTGAAGCGTGATCATCGAACAATCAAGCGTTTCATTCAAAATAGTCAACAGGGTCGCAAGAAGCGTGTGGAAAAACCAAGGCGCAAAATAACTGCCCATGAACTGAGAAAAGTCAAGCGTGCAGCTGCCACGATGCCACTTGCCACCAGTTTGGCCATATTTCAGAGCTGCAACATCACTGGAGTGCCCAAAAGCACAAGGTGTGCAATACTCAGAGACATGGCCAAGGTAAGAAAGGCTGAAAGACGACCACCACTGAACAAGACACACAAGCTGAAACGTCAAGACTGGGCCAAGAAATATCTCAAGACTGATTTTTCTAAGGTTTTATGGACTGATGAAATGAGAGTGAGTCTTGATGGGCCAGATGGATGGGCCCGTGGCTGGATTGGTAAAGGGCAGAGAGCTCCAGTCCGACTCAGACGCCAGCAAGGTAAAGGTGGAGTACTGGTGTGGGCTGGTATCATCAAAGATGAGCTTGTGGGGCCTTTTCGGGTTGAGGATGGAGTCAAGCTCAACTCCCAGTCCTACTGCCAGTTCCTGGAAGACACCTTCTTCAAGCAGTGGTACAGGAAGAAGTCTGCATCCTTCAAGAAAAACATGATTTTCATGCAGGACAATGCTCCATCACAGGCGTCCAAGTACTCCACAGCGTGGCTGACAAGAAAGGGTATAAAAGAAGAAAATCTAATGACATGGCCTCCTTGTTCACCTGATCTGAACCCCATTGAGAACCTGTGGTCCATCATCAAATGTGAGATTTACAAGGAGAGAAAACAGTACACCTCTCTGAACAGTGTCTGGGAGGCTGTGGTTGCTGCTGCACGCAATGTTGATGGTGAACAGATCAAAACACTGACAGAATCCATGGATGGCAGGCTTTTGAGTGTCCTTGCAAAGAAAGGTGGCTATATTGGTCACTGATTTGTTTTTGTTTTGTTTTTGAATGTCAGAAATGTATATTTGTGAATGTTGAGATGTTATATTGGTTTCACTGGTAAAAATAAATAATTGAAATGGGTATATAATTGTTTTTTGTTAAGTTGCCTAATAATTATGCACAGTAATAGTCACCTGCACACACAGATATCCCCCTAAAATAGCTAAAACAAAAAACAAACTAAAAACTACTTACAAAAATATTCAGCTTTGAGATTAATGAGTTTTTTGGGTTCATTGAGAACATGGTTGTTGTTCAATAATAAAATGAATCCTCAAAAATACAACTTGCCTAATAATTCTGCACTCCCTGTATTTGGGGTCATTGTCCTGCTGGAAGGTGAACCTCCGCCCTAGCCTCAAATCACGCACAGAGTGGTACAGGTTTTGCTCAAGAATATCCCTGTATTTAGCACCATCCATCTTTCCCTCAACATCTGACCAGTTTCCCAGTCCCGGCTGCTGAAAAACATCCCCACAGCATGATGCTGCCACCACCATGTTTCACTTTGGGTGATGTGATGTGTTGGATTTGCGCCAGACATAGTGCTTTCTTTGATGGAGTAAAAGTTCAATTTAAGTCTCATCAGACCAGAGCACCTTCCTCCATGCATTTTGGGAGTCTACCACATGCCTTTTCACAAACTCAAAACATGCCATTTTGTTTTTTGCTGAAAGTAATGGCTTTCTTCTGGCCACTCTGCCATAAAGTCCAACTTTATGGAGCATACAGCTTATTGTCGTCCTATGTACAGATACTCCAGTCTCTGCTGTGGAACTTTGCAGCTCCTACAGGGTTACTTTAGGTCTCTGTGCTGCCTCTCTGATTAATGCCCTCCTTACCCGGTCCGTTAGTTTTGGTGGGCGTCCGTCTCTTGGCAGATTTGCTGTTGTGCCATGTTCTTTCCATTTGGTTATGATAGATTTGATGGTGCTCCTGGGGACCATCAAAGATTTGGATATTTTTTTATAACCTAATCCTGACTTGTACTTCTCAACAACATTGTTCCTTACTTGTTTGGAGAGTTCCTTGGTCTTCATGGCAGTGTTTGGTTAGTGCTGCCTCTTGCTTAGGTGTTGCAGCCTTGAAGGTAATTGGTTGCTCCAGAGCTTTTTATGGGCTTCATAACAAAGGGGGTTAATACATACGCACATGTCAATTTTCTGTTTTCTATTTCTAAAAAATTGTTTTATTTACGGTATATAGAGAGTTTTTCAGCCATTTTTTAAGGCTGAAAAGGGTTTGCTCAGCTTATACTTAAATCACCCCCGTCTCTCCAACCCGTGTCTCTTTCCCCCTCTCCCTAGTGTCTCTTTCCCCCTCTCCCTAGTGTCTCTTTCCCCCTCTCCCTAGTGTCTCTTTCCCCCTCTCCCTAGTGTCTCTTTCCCCCTCTCTCTAGTGACTCTTTCCCTCCCCCTCCCTTATCGTCCTCCCTCCTCAACCCCCCTCCTCAATCCTCAACCCCCCTCCTCAATCCTCAACCCCCCTCCTCAACCCTCAACCCCCTCCTCAACCCTCAACCCCCCTCCTCAACCCTCAACCCCCCTCCTCAACCCTCAACCCCCCCTCCTCAACCCCCCTCCTCACTTTACCCCTCTCTAAATACCTCCCCGTCTCCCCTCACTTACCTTCCATCATCAGCCGCTCCTCCACTCCTCCGCTCGTCTTCTGGCTGCGTCGGGACCCAGCATATGCTAATGACGTGACGTCACATGCCCATCACGTCATTAACATTGGCCGGGTCCCGACGCAGCCGGGAGACGAGCGGAGGAGTGGAGGAGCGGAGGAGCAGCTGATGATGGAAGGTAAGTGAGGGGAAAGGAAGCGAGGAAGCTATTTAGAAAGGGGGAAAGTGAGGAGGGGGGTCGAGGTTGAGGAGGGGCGTTGAAGAGGAGAGTTGAAGAGGGCGGTTGAAGAGAGGGGGATGAGGAGGGGGGGGGTGAGGAGGGGGGATGAGGAGGGGGGATGAGGAGGGGGGGATGAGGAGGGGGGGATGAGGAGGGGGGGTTGAGGAGGGGGGGATGAGGAGGGGGGGTTGAGGAGGGGGGGTTGAGGAGGGGGGGTTGAGGAGGGGGGGGTTGAGGAGGGGGGGTTGAGGAGGGGGGGGATGAGGAGGGGGGGAATGAGGAGGGGGGATGAGGAGGGGGGATGAGGAGGGGGGATGAGGAGGGGGGGATGAGGAGGGGGGGATGAGGAGGGGGGGATGAGGAGGGGGGGATGAGGAGGGGGGGATGAGGAGGGGGGGATGAGGAGGGGGGGATGAGGAGGGGGGGATGAGGAGGGGGGATGAGGAGGGGGGGATGAGGAGGGGGGATGAGGAGGGGGGGATGAGGAGGGGGGGTTGAGGAGGGGGGGTTGAGGAGGGGGGGTTGAGGAGAGAGGATGAGGAGAGAGGATGAGGAGAGAGGATGAGGAGAGAGGATGAGGAGAGAGGATGAGGAGAGGGGGTTGAGGAGAGGAGGTTGAGGAGAGGGGGTTGAGGAGAGTGGGTTGAGGAGAGGGGGTTGAGGAGAGGGAGTTGAGGATGAGGAGAGGGGGTTGAGGATGAGGAGAGGGGGTTAAGGATGAGAAGGGAGGTTGAGGGGGGTTGAGGAGGGTGATATGGGAGGGAAAGAGACACGAGGGAGAGGGGGGAAAGAGACACAGGGAAGGAAGAGGGGGGGAAGAGACAGGGAAGGGAGGGGGTAGAAACACAGGGGAGGGAGGGGGAAAAGACACAGGGGAGGGAGGGGGAAAAGACACAGGGGAGGGAGGGGGAAGAGACACAGGGGAGGGAGAGAGGGAAGAGACACAGGGGAGGGAGAGAGGGAAGAGACACAGGGGAGGGAGAGAGGGAAGAGACACAGGGGAGGGAGAGAGGGAAGAGACACAGGGGAGGGAGAGAGGGAAGAGACACAGGGGAGGGAGAGAGGGAAGAGACACAGGGGAGGGCGAGAGGGAAGAGACACAGGGGAGGGCGAGGGGAAGAGACACAGGGGAGGGGGAGGGGAAGAGACACAGGGGAGGGGGAGGGGAAGAGACACAGGGGAGGGGGAGGGGAAGAGACACAGGGGAGGGGGAGGGGAAAAGACACAGGGGAGGGCGAGGGGAAAAGACACAGGGGAGGGCGAGGGGAAAAGACACAGGGGAGGGCGAGGGGAAAAGACACAGGGGAGGGCGAGGGGAAAACACACAGGGGAGGGGAAAAGACACAGGGGAGGGCGAGGGGAAAAGACACAGGGGAAGGCGAGGGGACACAAGAAAGGGGCACAGAGGGCACACAAGAGGGGGACACAGAGGGCACAAGAGGGGGACATAGGGGGCACAAGAGGGGGACACAGGGGCCAGCACATTTCCCACCGTCGGCTTATAGGTGCCTTGGCTTATACTCTGGTCGGCTTATACTCGAGTATATACGGTATATATTTTTCTCATTTCACTTAGACTATTGTGTTCTGATCCATCACATAAGATTCAGATTAACAAAACCTTGAACTTGAGGCTGTAATGTAACAAAATAGGTAAAAAGTCAAGGGGGTGGTTTATTTTGCAAGGCAGTGTGTGTGTGTGTGTGTGTGTGTGTGTGTGTGTGTGTGTGTGTGTGTGTGTGTGTGTGTGTGTGTGTGTGTGTGTGTGTGTGTGTGTGTGTGTGTGTGTATTCTCATTTTCTATGTAAGTAACAGTAACAAAAAAGCCTCTCCCCCTGTGTACTTCAAGTTTCCTACTTTGCACTGATCACCTTCGGCGCTGATCGCGAGCCCTACGCTATATTTTTTGTACATGTATTTTTTTTTTGTTTTGGTGGGTTTTTAGAGTTATGCGCTTGAACAGTGCTGCGCGAGGCTTGCATGTGTGATGGCGCCGCTGGCTGCATTGAGCGCCTTCAACATTAATTGCAGCCCAAGTGCGTGGCTGCTTCGCGAGGCTCGCATGTGTGACAGCGCTGGTGGCTCGCCTTGCTTTGCGAGGTCGCAACTGCATTACCAACATTGCAAACGTTACAAATTGTTTTTATTTTTTTTAGAAAAATGCTTTTTTATATATATAAATGTTACTATTTATAGTGATATTGGCCCCCTGCTATAAATATTTCACATGTCATCAAATCACTTACACAACATCTCATCAAGTCAATCTTATTATATCCCCACATACTAGCTCATCTCCTCACCTCAGGACAATTCAAAATACTTTTGAGTCACCTGCAGCACTAGTGTCATAGGCTAATGACACCTGAATAGTTTATTTTCAAAGTCAACACATGCTTCCATTATGTCTAACATGGTGCTCAACTTGTTAAAGAAACACTGTAGTTCAAGAAAAAGGTACTAGTTTGTTAAGTATGTAACAAATTAACATCAGCACCTGTGTAAGCCATCAACATGAAACATTTTAGTGAAAATCAGAATAGTTAAATTTATGAAGAGAGAAATCCATTGTGTCTTTGTTACATTACATTCTGAGAGCTGGATCATGAGGGTGTTTTTTATATATACTGGTGTAGAGAGTGGTGTGGGATGAGGAAGCCCTCAGAAGACTGTTAGATACTTGGATCTGACTGAGACTGACACCAGACCCCTTCCTCCCTCACAGGCCCAGCATCAGGCTGCTTGTATCAATAAATGCAAAAACGTAAACATCCCTCTGAGATACACAACCACCACCAAAGTATAATGGATGCTTCCAAGATACAGGTGTCATAAAAAAAGAAATTCTAGCTGTATGATCTTAGTCACACGTACTGTTTTAATTGTACAGTGGCCCTTGTGTATTGGTCCTTGTATACTGTAATGAATGCTCATAGTATTATATAAATATTAACAATGTGTACATAGAAAGTAGGTAAAATATTTTAGCAACTAAACAAAAATGTACAACTCTACATGATACAAGCAAATTCCTTAGTTGGAAAATACTTTCACACCATCAGAAAGTTTGTCAGTTATGCAAAATGATTTATGTAAAGGTTATTGTTAGGGTTGGTGGTATGATTGGTTAAAACTTAGTTCTTACCTTTATGGTTAGGTTTAGAGGATAGGGATACTATTTGGGATTATGGTCTATAGGGATGAAGTTAGGGTAGTGGGATAAGGGTTGTGTTTGGGTAGATAGAGTAAATGGGGTTAGAAGAGAAGAGTTGGGACAGGACTGGGAGATAGGTTTAGAGGATAGGGTTTTTCAGTTAGGGGCGTACCAAGAAAGAGTAGGGAGACTGAACTGCAGAATAGCGTTAGGGAATTAAATTGATGGTTGATGGTTAGGGTTTGGAGATATGATTGTAGCATAGGGTTGGGATCTAAAGAGATAAAGTTGAGTGATTAATGTAGGAAAACATGACGGGACAGAAACATACTGCAGAATTTGGTAACCAACATCATTTGCCAAACTGGCTTCCATAATCATCCCTTTTTGAACGGAGAGTCTTCATTTCTATACCTGTCATTAGTCAAATGTCTAAAAAGCAAATACCGGCTTCATTTTTTACCTTTGATTGCCTCTATGAAGCAGAGATGGCTGACAGCAGGATATGAATAAAATGTTTATGTGAAATCAGATTACGGTATGTTAACTGTAACTTCTAGAAGAGCAATTTGTTCTTTTTAAAGAAATTACATCTTTGCACTAATCCTTTAAATATAAGTAAATAAATTATTTAGAGGGAAACTGCTATACATACATGGTTGATCCACAAAGTAGATGATATATTTAGGAAAAAAGTTATGGCCATAAAATCTTCCTATTTGACTATCACTGTCTGAAAATAGTACAATTTTGACTCAAGTAGCAGTGAAAGATTCCTGTCCAAAACATTAACTGTGATTTAAGAAGTGCTGTGTGTTTTATTTTCTAATTCTTTCCAACTTTGTTTCAGTTTTTCCCCAATGGATGACTATTGCAATGGGTGGGAAAAAAGGCAGAAGAAAATTTATTAGCAAGCCTGGTCCCCACAGCTGCAGTTTCTGTTTCCCCGTACGGCTTGTAAAAGGCTGCTACTCTGTAGGTCATTTCTACTACGTGAAACAGACATGCAGGTGAGAGGCCTAATGCACAGAAAGATTTAGGACGGTAGGTACTTGTTCAAACCAGGTTAGCTTGTAACCTAAACTTGCACATTTATATAGTTCATTTTGCCAAATGTATACTTATTTTACAAGATTAGCACTAGTAGCATATAGGACATAGAAGAAAACAATAAAACAAAAGCTTTAACCATAGTTAAGTGGTAAATGCCATCATAATTTTATATATATAAAAAAAAAAAAGACACAGATGAGTTTAAAAATGAAGGGCCTTTACTAACTTGCCATTTAGTGAGCCTGTTTGAGAACATACATGGCTACCATTTTTTTTTGTTTTGCTTTGTTCTTTAAAATCTGAGCCTATATTTGAGCCACTCAAACAATCAAGAAGTAATCTGATTAAAATCTTCAGCAGTTATGTTGGTATCTTCTCTAATACAAGAGGCAATAACTTTATATGAAACTAAGGAGAAAATTAAGAAGATTATATGTAGAAATATATATTAATATATTATTAATATATATAAAAATAATAATAATAAATATAATAAATTAAAAGTTAGAAGCCAGCAGTAACATTTTAGGAACAATGGCTCTCTGGATTTGTCAAGCCAAGCTCTAATGTTCTACTGCTCACATTATTTATGCTTACAAAATAAGTACCAGTTCAATTTTAAAACTCCAAAACATTTGTTTTATCATCACATATATAGTTGTGAGCGTACGAGTTGATGCTAACGCTGCGGGCTCGCGTAGCGAGCCCGCGGCCCTCGCGAAGCGAGGGCCTTGGCTCGCTACACGAGTCGCGGAGCGAGGGCAGTGGCCGAGGGTCTCAGTTGCTGGCATGGAGCGCCATAGGCGCTCCATGCCAGCACCTGAGGACCTCGCAAAGCGAGGGCCGCAGTTGCTGGCATGGAGCGCCAAAGGCGCTCCATGCCAGCAACTGCGACCCTCGCAAACTTCACGTCGCAAACCAAACAGCACGACACACACATTACGACACTCGCAAACAACATACGACACACGTTCACACACATTACGGCCTCGCAACACTCGGACGCAACTCGCGAACATTACAAAATGTAAAACACAATACATACACACAGCACATACATAAAAACCTTACCTACACAAAGAGGGAGCACCCAGGACCTCAAAAATACAACTTACACCTCGATTTTACTCGAAATAAAACAGTTTAGAGACTAAAAAAATATCTAAGCGAGAGAAAAAATGGCCGCCGAACAAAACGAAAACGAGGCTACAGCACTCTAAACTCGCAAAACACCACAAGAAACTCGCAAAACACCACAACAAACTCGCAAAACGCAACAAACGACCTACGGATATTCATACCACACAGTGCACACATTCAGCATGCTTACACAGCAGCTCCACACCACTAATGCTGCAGCAACATCAACACAGATTGCCAGCTCTTCATCACAATGCTTCAAAATAGGTAAAGTATATTCATTTAGTAATGTATTACATATTTCAATATTATACACCAAACAGCATTAGCTACCTTACAATTTCATTGCAGTCATTTTTTGACGGGCAATTCGCTAGTTAAATATAATTTGCAGCTATATATTCTGAAGATATAAAACTCCAAAAAGTAAACATATTAATTTGTAAACACATAATATTTTATTTAGCTCCCTGCAACCCACCACACCAAAAAAGGTTTGTTTTTTTGTTTTTTTAAATATTGACTTTGAGAGAAAAAAATATTTCCTCTTATTTTTATAGCCAAGAAACTTATAATGAGAAACTGGATAATTAAGAGAGCTCCATCATATTTGGCATAAAAACAAGCAATATTAAAATAAATGATCGTGGATCAATTGGATAGACTTGGAAATCTTGACAAGAGAAATAAAAATTTAGATTAAAATGGTAAAATTATTATGAAAAAATTATACAAATAGAAAATAAGCATAATCCCTTCCGAGTCCAAGCTTATTTATGCTAGATGTTAAGAAAACAAGTTTTAATAAGTTAAAGAGAATTAATATCTTTGACCATGGAGAGACTGTTGGTGGAGCGATCTATGCCCTCCTATTCTTTCTGGAAGTATAGGAACAGATAAAGAAGAACTTTTAGCTTAACATGATTTCTTGTATAATATGATGTAATTAGTCATATTTGATAATTGTGTTTGTATATGGTAAATTATAATGGATCTTTGTTATAAACTTATTGGAAAAAATCTAAATAAAGATCTTATATGTAAAAACAATATTTCCTGTTTCTCAACGTTAATTCTCTAGTATGATTTCCATCAGTATATTGCATTCCAAAAGTGTTTACATATTTAGTATTTTTTTTCAATACTCATTAATGGATGTGTAACCAACTGTTTTCTATTTTTATAGTTTGAAATTAGGTTTAAATTCTAGAAATACTTCTTATCAAGTAGAGTGTGCAATCCTGGTTTTCCTTTTTTTTTAAGGCTTTTGGATGATATTATTTTTTTGTCATTATCTGAATTTCTACATGCATGCATAATGTTGCAGTGAAGTGGTATATGAACAGAGTATTTGGCCCCAGGAATCGAGCCTAGGCAGTTGAAGAGCAAAATAATGAAAATCATCTGGTCTTACAAGTGATACAATCTCCTTATCCCTACAACACTCAAATAAGAAGGCATATGTAACATACTGTGCAGTTTAAAAGCCAAGAAGAGACACAATTTATGCAGCAAGAGTTAGTATACATTTTAGGCACAGGCGTGTTCTTAAATTTAGATTAAATTGTTTATGTGACCTGCTCATCTATTGATATGACCCATATGATCTGACATTCAATTTGTCATGGAAATGTATTACTTTAGAAATTACATCATCCACTTAAGTTAGATATAAACAAACTGTAGACAGAATCCGGCTTCCTTCTCCCTTACCTATTCTTGCTGTGGCGAGTCTTGTATTGTCAGGTAATTAAGCTACCAAATTACCCCCCTATTCTTGTCCACTTGCCAAGAAAATCTAAGGTGGTGAGTGGGTTTGATGACTGCACTGCAGATAGAAATGCATCTCTTGACACTAAATAAAATCTATGGAAGTTGAATAAAAGATGGATATATGTAAAATCAGCCCTGCCAGAGAGATAAAGTTAAGGCAAAGGCACCCAGAATGTACTGGTGCCATTGGTAAGTTTCTATGCTCTGAAAAGAAAATCTAAGCACTGACAGGCTTTACCCCATGTTTAGCCAACTATGAGAGAAACTTCTGGTTAATTATATTTAGCCTCTAATTAAAAAAAGAGTGAAAACTTTAAAATATACATATTTGAAAATTGAGCATCAGACAGTAAGAGACAATCTGAGATCCCAAGTTGAATCCCTCATGCATCAAAATCAGATTCCACAAGATACTCCTGATTCAGTATCAAAATCAATATATGAAATGTATCCTGTAAAAGAAAGCTGAGAGATTGGTGTTTCACATGTACATAAAAGGATGTGGTTTTATGATGTATGTAAGAACACAGTCTTATTTTTATTTTTTATTTTTTTTGTTACAGAAAATGATTTGGTGCCCTTGGGTTATATTTGTTTATGTAATGGGGTACTATAGGCTAAATAAACACTGGATGATAACTAAGCTATGTGTTACCTTGAGTTTGCTCTGAAACATCTGCACTAATGACTGGACCACCAAAGTCTTCATAATCACTTCCAAGGTGAGGAAGTATTTCATAAACGCTGGTGCTATGAAACTAAGAAGCAATTATTAAAGTGACGTTACATTGCTTTTATAAGAACTGGAACCCAACAAGAGTCCTTGGAATAGTTATCTGGTTACTAGAATGATGATTTTTCTTTGGAATTTAACTTATGAGTTACAGGATGCAGATATTACAGAAATCCTGAGGAGGGAAGTTAATTCTAATGCAAAAATGATTGCTTGTTCTTCGTCACCTGCAGTAGATTTCAACATCCAAGTTAATTAAAATGGTGTCCCAGTGGGAAGAACAGAGTTAAAAAATCTATTTCACTCCGACGAACCTCACTGTGTAGAAAGGCAGATAAAAGTGGTGGGCAACAACAGACTGCCTTAGAGACCAACTCAGACTTTCTACTCTTATCTTTCAGTACCTATGGCCTGGGTACATTCTCCCCCTATAACACAGCCTCACCAACTTGTTTATTTCCCTCAGAAACGTCACCCACTGCTCAATAATTAAACCACTTTCTCCTTAATTGAATATTCAATATTTTAATGTTTAATCCAAAGAGGAATGTAACGAGGGCCCATTTTCAGAAATCACTCTGCATATATAGTTCTTTAAATGGAATTGGAAGAACATTGCTGTTGTTCAGGCATTAAAACTGCAAATATTGCAAATTGCTGATGGGTTGCGGATACTGTAGGGCGTCATTGTCATTACGAAGGAAACTCTGTGCACTCAATTACTGAATTTTCCTTGGCACCACTTATTTCTAGAAGACTATGTCACAATTTCACTATTGTTTATCCTATTTACAGTGGGCAATTGCTTAGTTTATCTTATTTAACCTGCATTATATGTTAAAATGACTGTGCAGCCCTTGTGAGGATGAGTAATTAGTATGTAATAATTAATGCTTAATTGTAGAATGTTTCTCAGGAAACTGAGCTCAATTACATTCTGCACATTTTCTTTTGGGTCTCAAATATCCAATGGTATGTACTATTTATGTTTAAAATGGAAATTAGCATGGTCATTTTTTAACCTTTATAAAGCACCAACATTTTACACAGCATTATATACAAAGGAAAAATTTAGCATATACAGAGAATCCCAGAAACAAAAATAGCAAAAAAAAAGCATAACTTTTATAAAACCTTTTAAAATAATTGACTTTGGAGACCACATTCATGCCAGAATAAAATGCGTATTATCGTAAATATTTAAGTCTCAATGTAGCTATCTGCTCATAACGTTAATGCTACCCAAAGCTGCAACGTGAAGACTGAAACACCCCACGGACCTTTCGCCGGCTTCTGTGGACGTCATCAGGGCATGAATGTGGTCTCCAAATCCAAATGAGGTAAAATGCCTGAGGACAGGCTAAGGGGCCCCCAGCATCTGATATTGTATTGTATTGTCGCAGGCTACTTTTATATTCAGCAGAGATCCTGTATTAAGAGGGTATTCCATTAAACAGAAAAATGGACACCTAACAGGGTATTATATTAGAGTAATGGTGTGAATGGATTATCATTTTTTCTGATCTCTAGCTATGAATTGCTAGGGATCCAGTAAGCTTTGGGGTATGCAAATAATGCAACCGTCCAGGCAAGAGGTAACTGTTGAGGTCACAGATATGTTCTCAATCTATCCCCTGTCTAAATCTATGTATTATACTATCTATTGTAAATTTGCAATCATCTTGAACAAAGATTCAAAGTTGCCGGATCTATATAATTAGTGTTTAACCATACCACTATATTTTTGATTTGCAAATTATTTTAATAGTTTTAGTAAAAGTTATGTCTTATTTCATATTTTTATTTGTAGGAAATGGTCAAGGTGTCATGCACCATAGAAATACAAAAAAAATTCAGTACTAAAAGAAAGATAGTTAATAACTGTCTACAATAATACTTTAAGACAGCAATATTCCCTTACAATTAATTGAACCGAAAAACACAACTAAAAAAGAAGATAATATTGAAGTCATTTTTAGGATTACCATCACAATATAGTTCAATTAGAGCCAGTTTCACCAGCAATAAATCACATACAGAGAACAGGATGTCCCAGGGGACCTATTTCTCACACATATCTCTATAATTCCATCATCATCAAGCAGCTATACCAATGCTAAACCATAATAAACATCATCTCAAGGAGCAGAGAGGAGGATTCTTTCCTCTGTGTAAGGAAGCATGATGGAATGCAGGAGGCCTAGTGTGAGAGCTGTCAATTATAAGCAATCCCACTTACAGTTCTCCAACCTACTGTGACCCTTTCAATAACCAGGTCTGCCCTTTTGCCCTACTGTCAACCTTTTGAGGGTTATCAAGAGAAATGAACAGGAGCAAATAAAAAAAAAAAAAAAAGCTTTTAAATATAGCTCAACTTTAGAATTGAGAGGAACGAATGTAAGTTTCTTCCTCGCATGGACAGCATTAACTACAGAACATAAACCTAAGGCTCCATCTTTAACAAACGGTATGCATTATGGCAAATTGCTGATGTTAATGGGCACCTAGTTCTACTCTACTTCTAGTTGCATCAGTGACTCGGGCATATAGTCACCCCAAAATGACCAGACGTGCTAAATCTCCAGAGGCACAGGAGTATCGCATGACAACTGGCAATGTAAACATTAAACATCATTTGACCTCACATTTACCTTTTTTCCACCAAATCAAATTCCATTAGTATTTTGTTTTAGACATTTAAGACACATTTAATGTCCGTAAATGGTATATAGGATTTTTATGTATTAAAAATTACCAACCAAAACTTTGTTTTATATATAGTTTATCATAGCCAGTTTAGCAGACAAAATATTAAATTAACTAACTTATTTTTCCTTTTTTTATTTTTAAGATAAGAGCATCTTTTACCAAGAAAGAGGGTACTTTTAAGCATTAAAAAGTTTATTTTGTTCCCTGAGAAAATAATGTTTTTAAATAATGTATTTAAACAAAAGACAGAGTCCGTCATGATAATACAAAATGCAAAGGGATTTGCCATATTGTTCTGTTGGTGCATTTAATCTGAGTAAACAATAAACTTTTTGTTCTCATTGTACTTTTGGCAATTTTTTGTAATCTCTAATGAAAAAGAATGTAGGTTGTAATAAACACTTTATATGTCACAACGTTTATATGTCTTTTCATATATGAACATATAATCATGTTATACATATGCCAACTAAAGGTAATATAAATTATATTACTTTTTTTCTTTTTTTACAAAAAAAAAAAGTCACCTGGTGGCAAGTCAGGATCAGTGGGAGCAGCCTGCTGAATCTTCCGAGGTTTCATGGGAGATTTGGCACTTTCTGTGGTGCTGCGGTTGGTTGAACTGGAACCACAGCTTTCATGGTCCTCCTGCAAAACAAATGGCAAATAATCGCTATAATTAATCATGCAAAGGGACAGCCAACTTGTTTACTGGCATTCAAACACTAGCCCATCATATATAACCTATACATGACTACACATGACAAATAAGAGTCTAATTGCATAAATAGATTAACTATCCTTTCCTAGGAAACAGAGAATGTGGTTCACAATACAGCAAACCAACAGTTTGAACTGTTACTTGTTGTAGGTGTGGTTAACCCCCTAAAATTATCCAAAGACAGTAGTGCTTTATGCCAACAAAAATCTAAAGGGAAAAAAAAAAAACTCAAAGAAGAGTCCCCAAAATATGTAGGGGTATGTGCTCGTATTTAGAGTAGGGAGATGACCGGGACGACATATAATTGCTTAGGTTGCAGGTAACAGATTAAAGTGGTCTCCAATATATAGCTTGGGAGCTACTGGTAGCTTATTTAGTGTTGCCGTCATTACTTGTGGTCAAAGAGCAGAATACCCTAATAGCATCCAATATTTTCTTATCTGAAATAGCTCTCATAAAAGAAACTGTTGAAAATATCTGAATTTTGACCTGGCTTTTAGCTTCATAATAAGATTGGCTTTACATTATCAACTGATATGATGTTTGTTCTATATATACAGTAAATATATGAATCCCTTTTTTACTGTGATACCAAATGAAGGCATGGATACAGCATCTTTCATTTATAAAGCAATGTTTCTTTGAATTATACCTAGAGTCTCCATATGGTCTATAAGTGTGGAAATTATTACGTTGAACCACTCACAGCAACATTTTATTGGTGGCTGGTAAAATAGCTCTAAAGCGAGCTTAGCAAAACAACCCATGGCAAAAATAACTAATTAACAATTAATCCACATATTACAAGGATCAGAAGAGATGTAAAAAGGTTGAGCTTGATGGGCTAAAAGTATTTTTCTACGTCAATTACTATGTTACTATACCAAAAAACGGTGAAGGTTTTGCTATAAAGATAACAGGTATATTTTCCTGAATTAAAATCTATTTCTATAGTTTACACCGGCACGCCGACCTTCATGCACTCCAGAACAGCGCACCGTCATCAGGGCGCCGAGAACTGCGCCCTGATAACGCTCTGCGCACCAGCCTGCAGTTCTAAGTAGAATATATAGAATGCCAGCCTGCATCCCATCTGCTACAGAGGCCCCAATCTCATATTTACTGGAGGCTGCCAAGGCTTAGGTAAGGGTCTTACACATGCCAGTCCCACTGCCCCACAAATATATAGCCCCTTAACTTAGCCTGGCAGCCTCCAGCAACCAGTAAATATGATGGGATGCAGGCTGGAGCAAATTTGCGGCGCGCTACTTTCCAGCGAGCGAAAGTCATTGAACCTTATCTGGGCTTCAAAACATTGACCTCTGCCTTAGACAATAATACAGACTCCATCCCTAAAAATCATTATCCTGAACTTCAGGAAAACTTCAATGATACCACAATACTTTCAACATTGCGCAAGCTTTTGCAAATTCAGCAGTCTTCCTCAGGAGAAGTCCTGAGTCAGCAGCATGGGTATGAAATAAGAAACCTCCACTTTTTTATGATCTATATTATTAGAATATCTTTCTTAATCTATATTAGCTTTTATTTTTTAAGAGTGAATTTAGCACCATAAAAGAGGTACAGTACATAACAAAAACACCACTTAGACATACTTGAGATTTGGTGAAACAACAGTGTCATTTGTTTATATTTTTGGAATTATTGCCTAACTGGGGTGTTTTTTTGAATATATTGCGTAGTATGACCTGAATTCTATCTATCCTATTTATGTTTTGTGGGAAGACCTGATCTACTCCTACAGCTATTATTCAGGAACAGAAACCCCTAATCATAGTTGGTCTCTTGGCAAGACAGGGTGTTAGAATTGTTAAATAACTTATAATATATTTACATCATGAGCATAATTTGGATGTATTTTGAGCAATTTCTGTACTAATATGGATTCAATGTTGCATCTTACATGAAGCTTGATAAAGAAAAGATCTCCATTCTTCCCGAGTATTCCTTGCCCACCAATATAATTTACAATGAAGTCAAAACGTCAAAAACTGAACACTAAGGGCACAGAAAATTTTTGAAGCTAGTCTCCAATCCAGATTTCTATTGTAAGCCTAACCATATAGAGATGTTGACTCATTCGGGAAAAGTATGGAGCTCGGAATTTTGAAAGTACTAAATAAATGACAAAAAATGGCAATTAAGGGTCATGAGGTTAAAGAGTGGGGGAAAAGCTGTAAGCTATCAAAATAAATGAAAGAAACTCAATCCACGTTTATCAGGATGCTCTCAGCATTTGCTCACTAATGATCTCCAGCAGCTACAGTATGTCCAAGTCCTTGTCTTCTTCTCACAGTGTTAATTAAAGATGCTCCATGAAGCAAGAAGTTTCTTGGATGTGACGAGCAACAAGGTGTTCACCAAACAGATAAAAAGTACTTGGTAACTATTTTAAAGAAGCTCATTATAAACTATCCAATGATCCAGATGACTTCATATAAAGTATGGCCAGCCCTACCCAATAAGGTATTCTGTGTCATAAATACAATAATAGTTTGATGCACTCATGTCTGCACAAAACTAGACAGAAAACGTTAAAAAAGTTAAAAAAAAATAAAATATCTAGAAATTCTAGGAGTCAAGAAGTTACTGTTTGGATAAAGATAAATTTTTAAAAAAATATAAAAACAAAAAACAACCACAATTTGATAAAGTTTTTTTTACTCCCGTTAACACTGCTTAAAATATAAAATACTCAAGAAATAATACATCTTCAAAGTTCAGAAGCTCCAGCGAGATGAATAGAACAAAAAGACGGGAATTGGTTTAGAATAATTTGGCAGTAACCTGTACTAAGGACCTTAGGGACTCATTTGAAGTTGCTCATCTTTAAAAGACAAATTATTATTGCTATATATAAAGCACAATTGGACATACTCCACAACACACACAAGGGAATACACAATGTAATGATGTATGATTAAATACACCAATACATAATATGTAAAGGAAAATAACAAAATGAAATAAAAAAAACACACATATACATGTTTTATAAATGTGTGACATTTTATTCTATACAGATTATGTCAGGACAATACTAAATATAACCAGCTACACCAATCTATTAGGATGTTTTATAAACTATAAATCCATGCATACATGGGGAAGATAAAAAAGTAAAATGACTTTGACCTTGACTTTTAGGGGGTCATTATTTTCTTTTAAAAATGAAATTAAAAATTGCCACCATTAGAAGCATTGCAAAACTACTAATAATAATTCAGAAAATAATATAAATATAGTTTCTCAAGCATTTTTTCCCCAGAAATAAAAATCCTCTGAGAAAAATAGATTTCGTTTGTAATACAGACATTAGCAGTATAAATTTCAGGATTTGTATTGTGTAATACTAATTACAATAAAAACTATCTTGGCTTGCCATATTCTCAATGGCATAGAAAATACGCCTAATGGGTAGGCCTCATTATACTAAGAGTAGGGAAACACTAACTAAACATAGTCAAAATAATTGTACAGTTTTGAGTTTTAATATGTTTAACTTCATAATTCAACTATTAATAACTGGATAAAAAATATGAAATAAAAAAATGAAAAAGACCAGCTGAGAGCTTGTAGGCTATAGTATGGTCAAAGAAATACTTGGATTACAGCTAAGGATCTAAATACATGGGATGTGTCAGTGAGTCAAGTGAATTAGACATAATACAGAACTATAGTTTAATTTCCAAATGTTTTTTTCTTTCTAAAAAAAATGGTTTCTTCAAGTTAAGGACTGTACTACTAAGATTTTAAATGTGCTGGTCACTTGATCATGATTTTCACCCTGTAGTGAATTTTTCATTTAATTGCAAGGCATTTTCATATTACAATGAAAGTGCTGTTATGATAATTCTGATATTCAAATGTTTCTCTGAGAACACTGAATATAATATAGTAGCAGGTATAGGAAAAATACCTGTGGTGTATCAATATGAGGGTTAGTAAAATAAAGAAAGCAACATAGTAATTATCAGTCTACTGAGTAATCTGAGTAATAAATGAACATTTTGAAAGTAGAGTGTAACAATGAAAAATCCAGGAAAGTACTAGACAAAAAATAAACACTAGCTATGTTAAATCCTGCCTGTGGGACTCCACTACCCTAATCTTAATAAAAACATGCAAAATCTGTGCAAAAACACAGATACATTCACATCTAAAGTAGGGGAGTGCAGCTGATACAGTATCAGTTCTATGTAATTCTCTCAATTCATCATTTTGTGTATGTTTTGGCTGTGGTGTACCCTCAGATGGTCTAAATCACTCTTAATGCAACTTTTTGGTTCATGCTATTTTTCTATTTAAATAGTTGGAATAACCTGCTCAACTAGAGCCCATTCCATAAATCATCAGAATTTGTACAAATTAAATAAAAAGAAAAGCTACTAACAAAATATATAAGCTTCCTTCCTGTGCAATTGTAGTAAAATGTGTGTGCGTAACCATAAAAAAATTCAAGGCAATTTACTGCATTTTCACAAATGTATCTAGATCTTGTTAAATTTAATTCAATCAAAAAAGAAAATATTAGATTACTAGGAAGAAATAAAAACAAAAAACAAAATAATAATAATTACGGTAATCTATAGATATATATATTAAGAGTGGATTAGCCTTTAATGTCCAATATTCCAGATAAAAAATTAGATTACTGCAATACAAAGTACTGTATATACTCGAGTATAAGCCAAACCGAGTATAAGCCGAGGCACCTATTTTACCACAAAATACTGGGTAAAATGAGTGACTCGAGTATAAGCCGAGGGTGGGAAATGTGCTTCTCCCCTCTCCCTTCCCTGTGTCTCTTCTCCCCTCTCCCTTACCACCCTCAACCCCCCTCCTCATCCTCAACCCCCCTCCTCATCCTCAACCCCCCTCCTCATCCTCAACCCCCCTCCTCAAACCCCCTCATCCTCAAACCCCCTCATCCTCAATCCCCCTCATCCTCAATCCCCCTCATCCTCAATCCCCCTCATCCTCAATCCCCCTCATCCTCAATCCCCCTCATCCTCAATCCCCCTCATCCTCAATCCCCCTCATCCTCAATCCCCCTCATCCTCAATCCCCCTCATCCTCAATCCCCCTCATCCTCAATCCCCCTCATCCTCAATCCCCCTCATCCTCAATCCCCCTCATCCTCAATCCCCCTCAACCCCACTCATCCTCAACCCCACTCATCCTCAACCCCACTCATCCTCAACCCCCCTCATCCTCATCCTCAACCCCCCTCATCCTCAACCCCCCTCATCCTCATCCTCAACCCCCCTCATCCTCATCCTCAACCCCCCTTCATCCTCATCCTCATGCCCCCCTCCTCATCCTCATGCCCCCCTCCTCATCCTCATGCCCCCCTCCTCATCCTCATGCCCCCCTCCTCATCCTCATGCCCCCCTCCTCATCCTCATGCCCGCCTCCTCATCCTCATGCCCGCCTCCTCATCCTCATGCCCGCCTCCTCATCCTCATGCCCGCCTCCTCATCCTCATGCCCCCCTCCTCATCCTCATGCCCCCATCCTCATCCTCATGCCCCCATCCTCATCCTCATGCCCCCATCCTCATCCTCATCCCCCCATCCTCAACCCCCCCATCCTCAACCTCAGCCCCCCTCCTCAACCTCCCACCTTAACCCCCCCATTCTGAACCCCCTCCTCATCCTCAACCTCCTCCTTGGATTGAGCTAAAAAGAATTAAACATGGTACCTGTTCCTGGAAGAAACAGGAGTCACACTTCATTCTACAGAAATATATGCTTTTCAGAACTGTTTCTTCAGGTGATAAACTTTGGAGCAACTTCTGGTCCCAAAAACACACTTATGTAAAGTCCTAGACCTGACTGACTCACAGAAACCTGCTTGGAGGCCATCTAGGAAGTGCCAAAACATTTGTATTTTATTGGCAGACATATTTGCAGAACTGACCAGTATTGTGCATTCTGTCCAGAATGCCAGATGACCACACCTGGGCCTGAACTGTTAATACCATTACCAATAATTGAGCCTTTGAATGATTCCCAAGCTACTGTGAAGACAGAATTCTAGGGCTAGTATCAACAGCTGAAAGAAAAATTCTGACTAGATGACCAGCCCCATAAGATTATTGAGACTATATGAGAAGTAGATTATACAGTGAAGCAACCAGATCAGTGAAACCCACAGCAGATCTACCACATAAACCTGCTAAAACCCTGGAGAGAGCAATCGGTAGATGTGGATGAACAGATAGATCAGCTTGGAAAGGCAATATTCTTAACAAAGGGATAATGACAGATACATTTGACACTATCTGCAAAAAAAGAAACAGCATTTTCCACTCCAGATGGTATATTTCAACACAAAGTCATGTTTTTGGACTGCATGGAGCTCCGTCAACTCGCCAGAGACTAATGGATAAACTATTACATTCTCATTGTGAGTGTGCAGCAGCTTGCTTAGATGATATAGTCATCCACACCACTGATTGAGTGATACACCCTTCAAAATTGGAAGCAAAATTGGGAACCCTGAGACTGGCATTACTTAGTGTAAACCCTGTGAAAGGTGCCATAGGACATATTACTACCTTACTGCTAGGTTAAGGCTTCTTGCCAATAAACCATATTAATTTAGCACTTTATAGTCACTTGTAACATATAATGGTTGGTTCCAGGGAGCTACTAACAGTCATTAATATTGGAAAGCATGACAATATATAAAAGCAATATAAATATTTGCATGAAATGACTATCACCATTTAATTAAGTGATCACTATTTCTATCCCTGGGGAATGCTCAGTGGCGTATACTTTTATTTAAATCACACACAAAAAAAAGATTCTGTGATCATATGTTACTGTGTAATCTTAGCATTAAAACTACACTATTCATTTTTCAAACTTGCGCTTGTCTCATAAGCCCAGAAGTAAAACATGTTCATTAAAGAGATGTGAAAAAGTTCCAAGTGGACTGCCAAAACTAGCATAATTATGAAAATATTTAACACTGGGACCAACTGAAATCACATACTGAATATAGATCAAGGTGATGTCATAAAAAAACAGCAAAGCCAAAGCGTACTAAAACTACTGCAGTCCCATAAATCTGGCTCACACCAGATGACAATAAACATGTGAAAATGAAAAAGGAAAAGGAACACCAATTATATTTTAGACATTCTGTGAAATATATTTTTTATAAATGCTGTTCGAAAGCCTTTAGAATGGATGTCCGCCCGGAGAGCTGCTCTTTGAAGATCGGTACTCTCAAATTCACCTAAACTCCTTATTTCCCCTGTGACTGATCCAAATTGGTACAAGTCCTAGAGAACTTGCCACATTTTGTACAAGGATTTAGGAAGCCTTAATCACAGGGGCTAAATTTGTAATTAGGGAAGAAAATCACTTGGATGGAGACTTGTGCCAGGCTAATGGTGTTGCCCTGTAATATGAAACGTTAGCGTTTGTAATAAAAATAAGATCATGTTGCATTTTGACACTATCATACACAATTTAGAAATCAGTTCAGCCAGTCACTGTGTCATTCTATACAATTGTATATTTTAACAATTTTACTAGGTGACAGAGCATTATGATGTGAATGAACACAGAACAGGCTTAGCCATTTATAGATGGTAATTATATATTTTGTATCCTTAGTAAAGTCCTACCACCAAAATTGTTCTAATAAATTAACCTAATCCCTTCTTGGACGAATTAGTAGAATCAGGAAATTATGGAAAATGTTAATTTCTCTGTCTTTTGGGTGGTAAAATAACCATGGAAAAATTATGTATACATTTATCATTTATTTGTATATAGAACCCCCAGTAATCGCCCAATTCTACAACTTCCAAATACACAGAAAATACCATGTGTATAACGATCCCAATTACTTAATGAGCTAGAGAGATCTAAATAGGCATAAAGCAATCTGACTGGTTTGCAGGCCATGTAAGGAAATACAGTTAAGGGTGACAATCCAAAAAAACAAAGTGAGTTATTTAAAAAGGGTACTGTCAACATTACAAAAATAAGTATACAAATGTATTAATAAGACAAGAAAATAAAACGCAATAAATCAGCTTTACATTGTTTTATTGTACATAGACAACCTGTGGAGATACCAAGTTTACAAGTTCCCAAAATACATATATTATATACAGGTTATTATTGATACAAAAAAAAAAGGTAAATATACAATATACAGATATAAAAAAGGAAAAAGGGATTATATACACACATATCTATCTATAACAGTGCAGTTTGTAAACTATTTGCGTGCTGCTGTGGTTAAAATGTACAGTGACGGGACAAACGGCTCCAGTTCGAATAAACAGCATCTAAACAGAGAAGCACTACATGCCCATGATGTCAGAGTTGAACGTCGGCTGCGAAAGTGTGTGAGGGCCAACCAACAAGCCACAGATAAACATCTCACCGTCCAAATAAATCACAGGGCTACCAGACATGTGTCTAAAACTACAGTACAGCGAAACCTGTTGAGTAAGGGGTCCAAAGCAAAAGGCTCTTCACTGCACACATGCATCCTCAGAATCATCTTTAATTTGCATGACAGTAACACAATTGGACCTCTTCTGATTGACAAAGGGTTGCCCTCTCTGATCAGTCATGTTTTCTGCTCCATCGACTGGACCGATATTGGCGTATCAGGTGCAAAACCTACAACCATTGTTTGAAGAACACGAGCTAGTGGTGTTCTGGGGAATGTTTTCTTGGCATTGCCTGGATCCACTCATACCTCTTGAAGGCACTCTCAACCTATTGGGGTTATCTATCCATCCTTAAAGTACACCCATGCAACTATCCGGGAGCAGTTGGAGGAGCATGACAAAGACTTCCAAGTACTTCCCTGGTCTCCAAATTCCCTGAACTTGAACCCCCACCTCAATCACCATGTTCGGAGTATGAATCCTCCACCATGCACTCTTCAGAAGCTGTGGGATGCACTGCAGTTACTTGGCTCCAGATACCCTTGCCTACCTTCAAGCACCTTGTTGACTCACTACCACGCTGTCTAGCTGCTATCCATACTGCACACTGTGGTTATTCGGGTCATATTAATGTGGCACGACTGTGTAGTTTATGTGGGCAAAAGAATGATAGGAGCCCTCTATCATACAGGGTACAATAATAAATTAGTACATTTGCGTTCATATTTAGATGTCTAAATAGAAGCTAAAAAAACGATTTCCTGCTCAGAATTCCAATAAATACTGTTATTGCACAGCATTTTGGGAAGCTGGGCAGGGACATTCAAATGAGTCCACAATGCATTTTCACTCTTTAATGCAATACCACTTATACATAACATTCTCAGAGTATATTTGAATATTGCAATAGAGTAAATTCAGTATGTCAGACTGTAACTGTGCCTCAACATAATCAACAAGGAGCTAAGCAAACATGGAAAAAGGTTACAGAAAATTACAAATGTTCATGCTGTAATCGTTTACTAGAAAGATGCCAATTTCACTCCTCGTAAATGACCAGCTTCCTTTCAGAAAAAAAAAAAAAACAAATAAAAACAATATTTACTTATACAGCACAGAAACATAAGGGTGGAACATATGCATTCCTATAATGTTCTGTCACCGACTCTGCAATAACTGTACACTGTATTTTTCTGCACCTGCAAACACAACGAAAGCAGCAGGAGCTATAACCACAGGAAATATGAGAGAGCTTGAACAGCATTGATAATTTTGAAGTAAGAAATACATAAACAAAAACAAGACTTGCCCTTGGGCCTACATACTCAGGTGTTATCAGAGACTCCTTGCAAGCTAGAAGGATACAGATGTAAGAAGTAGCTCTCTCTGACGTGTTTTTGGCATGGTTTGATTTAAACTAATGAGAATGAAGAATAAGCCGAGAGTCTTGAACAGATTTTTATGGCCAGATGTGAAAGATTGAGAAGCAGAAGAAAAAATGGCTTTTCCTCTGTCTTTAGCCACAACATATCAACCTCTAGCATTCCCAGATCTCCCCACTGAACACTAAATAGCGGAAAGGTTTTTGGAGCTACCTCAACAGCACGGAAAACATAACCAGTTGACTGTTTGCTAGTTGTGATAGCTTTTATTGGACCGGCGTGAAAATTCTTTGTGGATGTTGTTATACAAGAACATTCGGGACCACTAAACTTGAGTTTAAGCTCATTTATAACAGCTATGAAGGATTTTAGTGTTGTTTTAATATGGGAAATTATAATTGAGCATTAGTGCTCCAATGTCCCTTTCTGCAGATTAGTCTGAAGACGTGATTTTTAGATGGTCCAACTAAGTATTACAACATGCAACAAAAGCTTTCTTTTTCCACAGTTAATATAGGCACAAAGGGAAAGAGAGAAAAAAGTGAATCTGTGTGTGTAGAATTCTTATTTATTTAGTGCAAACCATACATTGATATACAGTAAAAAGAACAGATAGGATATATGAAGAGACATTTGTTACATGGGAATTGTCCAAATGTGCCTTTAGAAATTCACATCCAGTGTTCAAGTGAGAACTATGTTCCTCCATTCTTCAAGGCAGGTAGTAGCCAAGAGGGTAATGGAATAATAGGGCAAACAGACAGAAATGTAAGAGTCTTAAATTAAGAGGAATATACAGTGTGAGTTGAAGGGCCACTGCAGTCCAAAACGTTCTATAACGGATTTAAAAGAGCATGTTTTATACATACAAAAAAAAACAAAAATAACACTAATACAGACAGAAAAAAAACAGTGTGTCTGATTCACCTTTATTATACCAATGTATTATGAGGAACTGTAAAACAGTTACAGTTAATTGTATTTTCTTATATATTAAAATTTAAAAGGACCAAAAGCACAAAATACTGCATTTCAGACATCCATAAAGTTTACTGCACCTGTAGGTGACAATACTACACTGCCTATACTTAATATCATTTTTCTATTCTATAGACCAATTGATTCTTGTTATATTTAAAAAAAATGTTTGTTTTTTTAAATGCTTGCATTCCAAATCTTTTGTTTTAATAAGCAAATATTTTTCTAAAAGTAAAAAAAAAATACAAAAAAAATTTAATTCATGGAGCTGCCTGCTTCTGAAGTTTATCTGGATCTGAACACCTACAATTATCAAACCCCTCTCTCCCGTCACTGTGGAGTAGATAAGGACTCTGCAGAGTCTTCAAAAATGACGATTGTATCTAAAACGCTCTCTATGGTCATAGCAGCTGTAGTTGGGTTAGTCATTTCATATATGTTAAGCTTTTCAAAACCTACATAAACCTTTAAATGTCAACAGTCAGAGCTCATTCCTGCTTGTTATACAATTCCAGTGTTGGCATCTCAGATACAAAGTGTTCATGGAGTAAACATTTTGGCTTGTAGTTGTTGAGTTGGGTTGCGATACTCATTGTAGCAGAACTGAGAGTTAATGGACATAACATTTGAATATAGCTTCCTTGTGGGGTAGGTTAATCAAAGAGAGAGAAAAAAGCATTACAGTGTGTGTGTGTAACAGGAAGTTTTCTGAAGAAATGTGCTCCATTCATCCCTATACCAAACCTAATGATAATCTAATGATATATGCTTGCTAATTCATCTCCTTAAAGACGTATTCACAGTTCACCACATGGTAAAAGTTAACACACTTCAGAAAAAGGACTGGCTACATATTATCATCTCAAACGGATTTCCCACAGAAATGTTTGATGAGAAATTAATGATAGATGATCGATAACCACCAACAGTTCCTGTATGAGCCTTGAACAGAAGTTGGGAAGTGGCTGGAGATATCATCAAAAGAAATACATAAAAGACGATGATGCAGACATACACCTGCCTTAAGATTACACATATCCAAAGACTCTGGCCTTCAAAGCATTTCCTAGTTATATCAGAAGCTACTTTCAAGCCAGAATTAAAAATAAATGTTCATACATGGAGACTGAATGACTGTACAAGTCTGGCACCTGTGGGTTAAAAAACATGGCATATTAATACAGTAGAGAAACCCGGCAGTTTTGAGAAGGTATTACTATGAAAGATTTTTTGTAGAAGGGTTGTTTTTTCCCACGACAAATACAGACTCGTACCATCTTCTCTTAGTCGTTATTAAAACTTATGTCAGGATAAATATAGAAGGAGCTCCTATATTTTTTGGGGATATATTGAATATGTTTCACAGGCAAGATGCAGACATTACATTTACAAACATTTGGTGTTTTGAAAGGGCTTTGGCTTATGTACAAATTTGGACTGTAACGGAACCCATCACTGTTTTACCCTGTTTTATGATTATTATGGTTAAAATATGATCCTACTATTATACTGCATGTATGTTGGTCTGCAGAATATTGTCCCAGACTAGTGCAGCTGCTTGGCATGGGAGATAATCCTATTACAGAGACTCCGCATAACATAAAGGAAGTCTATTTGTAAAGTATTTTCATTCTCAGATAAGAACAAAGAAGTGTAATTGAATCAATGTCTGATTGTATCAAAGTTGCTAGGTAGCCTCTGGGAGGTGTGACCAAACCTATTGTTCTCTTTATGTGTATTGTGTGGCCAAATATGGGGGATGTGTATAAATATTTCTGCTCAACAAAATAAAGTTCAGTTCGTTTTACCCCTTCATGAAGTCTCGACTCATGTTTGGGGGACCGGGAGCTATAATCCCTTTGTTTCAGCTGGAGTTCGGGAGAAGCTTCAAGGATCATTGCTGCACTAATGCAAGGATCCTTTACATGGACAAAATCAAGGAGATAGCCACAAAGTTTAGGTACCAGATAAATGTTGTCTGAAACCTGACATGGTATACGTGTGTTTTATATATATATATATATATATAAATATATATATGACTTTAGGCCCACAAATGCGGACCCCTGCAAAGCAAAAATACGACCTTAACGCCCGAACCGCGCGCACATAAAAACATTAAAAAAGACAATAAATACACACAACAAATACATAAAAAGCTTACCCACAGCAAGGGAGGGGGGGGCACCCAGGACCTCTGCAAGTAAAGTTACACCTCAAGTTAAGTACAAATTCCCAAGTTTACACACACACGAAAATACCCTAAGCGACATAAAAAATTGGTCGCCGAAAAAACCCGAAAACTGGGCTACAGGACCCTAAACACGCAAAACACCACCAAGCACATACGGATTTTCCCAAAAGCCGTACGAGGTACAAGATACACTATTAACAAGGACGCTACATCATCCACAGCCGATTACCACATACACATTCGCCCCCATTTTAAAACACTAACTTACACAATGCGGAAGTACACAGCTACCCTAACGGCTTCCACTCGCGCACGCAGCCTATTTACACTACACACTTCACACATTGCTGACACTTACACCTCAGGTTCACAACAGTGCAAATCTACATTGTATGTTGCAGGAACATCAAAACAGATTGTCAGCTCTTCAGCACAATGCTTCCTGCATATATTACTTCCAAATAGGTAAAGTATATTCATTTATTAATGTATTAATTATTTCATTAGCATACAAAAACAAATATACACAAAAACAAAACAAAAAAACTCACAATAAACACAAAACCCATTCAACGAGCATCTACACCAAACAGCATTACACCTGCCTTACAATTTTATTGCCGTCATTTTTTGACGGGCAAGTCACTAGTGTATATATATAGTAATTAAGTAATTATTAATACATATATATATATATATATATATATATAATATAATATATATATATATATTTATATATATAGATTAATAATAAGTATTGCAATATAATTTGATACCTTTTGTATTCGACAAACGTCTCATTTATAATGACGAGCTTTTGAGAGGCTCAACCTCTCTTTATCAAGTCTGAAGCAATACTAACATGAGATGGAGCCCTCAGTTTGAATAAAAACAGCAGATGCAGATAGAGTGGAGACAGCATCAGGTAAATACATATATGGGGAATAAACACAACATAGCAAAGGAAACCTATATATACATAATATACACATATACATCAATATATACATGAAAAGCAGAGCACCGTAGTCCACAGTGATATCCTTCCTGTTGGACAAACATCTCACTAACAGCGCTAAGTCTGTTATTCTGATAATGTGTTAGAAAACTATATATTATATATTAGTATATAAATAGTACATTTGTGTTCACATTTGAATGTCTAAAACAAGATAAAAACTTGCTTCCTGCTCAGAATTCCAAGAAATACAGTTATCACACCGAAATCTGGGCAGCTGAGCAGTGACATGCAAATGTGCCCACAAATGCTTCGTTCTTCTACACATAACCATTTTAAGCATGATCCCCACTTGTGTTGTGGATCTTATGAGTAGGTAGTTCACCACAACAATAATTTAATACATGGTGAGCAAAACAGGGATAGAAGCCCTCCACCGTACAATAAATAAATAGTACATTTGTGTTCACATTTGAATGTGTATAATCCAACCTTGGCTTTGCATTAAAGATGTATCATTTCAGCGAGCATAAGCTTAAAGGAAGCCATGTTTAAAATTGTTATGGATAGAAGAACAAATCATTTGTGGGTACATTTGCATGTCCCTGCTCAGCTTCTCAGAGTGCAGTGTAATAACTGCATTTCCCGGAATTCTGAGCAGGAAGCAAGTTTTTTCTTTAAATTGCTTTAGACATTCAAATGTGAACACAGATGTACTATTTATATAATGTACTACTACTGTACTGTGGAGGGCTTCTAGCATTCTTTTGCCCACCATATATAATATATACTGAAGTTGACAAGAAAAGCAAAGAATATGATTGTATAACCTAAGCACAACAGGTGAAAAAAGCTTGAAATATTCCCAGAGTATAATCCCGTTGCTATTTCCAGGTAACAATGCATCCATAAATACCAACACTTTTTTTCCACAAAATAAAACAAGTAACATTTTCAGCAGTGCAATAAAACCATATGCAAAAGCAGAGGTTATAAACGGGTCAACTTGGTGAAGAAAACAAGATTTAAAAAGTAACTGGGGAAAAAGATACGAGTGTGGGAAAATGTGAAATATTTGGACACATCTTCAGATGGTCTTATATAATGCCAAACATAGAAGCAGAGGGAGTATTTAGTGTGTAAGGCGAAAAGAATGCATCTTAGTTTAAATACAAGACATAGGATACGTTTTGTAGCAATACAGATGTGAGTCTGTAGACTGTGATGATACATAAACTGAGGACCTCTATATATTACAACTAAGGTTTAGCTGCTGGTCTCCGATTGTTACATATAACTTAGTGATAGGTAACCAAAACATCTCTATGGCAGCCACAAACCATCTACACAGATGTTCTAAATATACAAAACATTTAAATGTTTGTAGGTAGCAAGGTACAATATCATTAACCTAAACTACAATTCCAGTCATGGGACCAAGAGGTCCCAATTCCCTGAAGTCAAGCCGTACTTGGATGGGAGACCACCTAGGAATACCAGGAGTTGTATGCTGTGACCCACTGCAGAAGGAACTGGCAACCCACTCCAGTATCTCTGCAATAGAAACCAAGTGGATCAGCATGACCATAGACATACAGATGTGCCTGGTGTGTTATGGTCCAGGTGGTCACAGAGTCAAAAACAAATGAATAATGCAAACAAAAAAAAAGTCCTAGTGACAAATTAGGTGGGCTCCAAAAACCCTTGCACCTCTGGAGTTCTCTTCTTCTAGTAAATGATTCTGACAATAATTTGATTGACATGTTAAAGCTATGAACAGTCAAAGAAAACAGAAAGCAGTTAAATGAATAAAATGATTTAAAAAAGTTACAAGGTTAATTGAATCTTACCTTTTCTTACTCTAGAAGGATAATATATTTGTTGGCATAGAATCAAGATACAAAACAAACCTATAGTGGTTCAAATTTTTTTTTCTCTTAGACCACTTGAAATTAGTTTTCACTTGAAAATGATAGAAGGTCTTTGTGGATAACCTACATATTTATCTGTATGTATAGTAATGTGCTATACTTAAATATGTTCAATATTTTATCTAGGTAATTTTGTTTATGCATTTGTATTAATACTAATTTATTTTGTGTCTATATATTTTTTTGTTGTCCCAACAATATTATACTATAGATCTATCAACCGTTAGCCTCAAATATATTATATATACAAACATTTGGTGGAGGGGACCATTAAAAGGATATGTAAGTGAGCTGGATTATGAATACATCTGATAGAGGAGAATTAGTAGTGTATGAAAACATTATTTTACATGAAAACTTCTAAAAAAAAAACATTAATTAACTTACCTTGAAGTTAGCAACATTTCCTATGTTTTTTGGCATTTGCACTTTATTGTGTACACCCCTAGAAAACTCCACATCAATTAGCATAACATTCAAATTCAGAATCAGACTAATACATTGTATCATTCTTCACCTCGGTGGCTTCTGGCATGTGCTCAGTACAAGAACTGCAACAGTTACTTCCTATGCTCTGTACCAGAAAGGTCCAAATTTGTATCTTACTGTATTTCCTGTGTATACACTGATGTATTTCCTCTGTGTACCCGGCTTATGTAAGCGTCCTGTGGGTGTGAAACATTGGATTTGACTTTTGTGCAAATAACTTTGTAAGTAAAGTGAACTTTTCTATATAACACATGTTTTCATACACTACTAATTCTCCTCTATGAGATGCATTCATAGCCCAGCTCACTTGCATATACCTTTAATTGATCAGTCCTACTACTATCATACTACTGGCAAATATTGTTTTGTTTTTGTTTTTTTGCCAGTGTTTCAGCTTTGAGCAATTCTATGATATCAATATGGTTTGTATAATGAGCTCATTATAAAATATCAATTTTAAACAGTAGTAATGTTTGATAGAGAACTACTCTGTACCAAGGTGCTACTAAGTCAGGCCATCAACCCTTTCAGTCAACCTATATCAATGTAGATTAAAAACAGAAGATATTTGACCAAATAGATTCTATTAGCATTAGTCTCTATTTTGCAATATGTACAAATAATTCTAATAAAGTTCCTATGACCTAAGTCAGTAAATTTGAAGAAGATAAAAAAAGAGGAAGAAGAGGCTGATTTAAGTTTCACATTCAAATGTATTTCATTAAAATAAATTAAAGAAGACACATCAACTTACAGAATGGATCTATGTTCACATTTCTCAATGTAAATATTAAATATCTATTTTTAAAGATAATTTTTACTCACATTTGTTTAACCAAGCAAACAAGGGGTGTGTTAAGGATATATTCTTGGTTCACCTGAAGAGATGTAAAACCATTTCAATGTGTTTTGGAACATCGCTCCATTTGAGAGATCATACTGCCTGCCATGTGAACTTTTGAATTGGTGCCCAGTCCATGCAATAAATACATTTCTCTTTTATGCGACAAATCTCCACACCTAATCAATGTTCTTTGTATTTGTAGATTCATGTGTTGTAAAATGTATGGGTTACCAACGAACCCAACATTAAACCCCCATCTTATTCAACTTCAAAGTATACTGTGGATCAACCTAAAAGGGATATCCTCCTGTTAACTGCAATAGCTGCCATGCAGTTTTATTAACAACATGTGGCCACAGATCTTTCTGAAAGAATTGACTTAACTCCCTCCAAAAGACCCAGTTTATACTCTGGTGTTCTATTGCCACACAGTTTAGTTGACAAGAGCTTTTATTTATGGACTTGAAAGACGTGAATCTATTTCAAAGCCAGAAAAAAGAAAAAAAAAAAAATATATATATATATATATATATATATTATATATATACACACACACACAGTAAACTCCCCGTTATCGGCACCCACGGGTACTCCCTACTGCCGTTTAATCGGGAGTTCACCCCAAAAAAGGTCAAAACGACCCTTAAACATCCCCGAAATCCCTCAAAATGCCTTTAAAATGCATTAGCACCTAAACTGGGCAATTTAGGCACAAAAAAAATTAATTAGAAAAAAAGTTAGTATTTTTTTTTGAGTGCCGGATAATCGGGGTTTACTGTATACATATACACACACATATATATATTAAATAAAAAGTACATCTATGTTCACATTTGAACGTCTAAAGCAAGTTAAAAAACCTGCATCCAGCACAGAGTTCCGAGAAAAACAGTTAATACACTGTATACTGGGAAGCTGAGCTGGGAGGTGCAAATGTGCCCACAAATGCCTCGCTCTTCAATCCTAGCCATTATCAAACATGGCTTCCTTTAAGCTTATGCATGCTTTATTACACAGCTTTAATGCAAATCCAAGGTTGGATTAAACACAGGCTGAGTATCCTATCCATGTACAGCTGTTTCAAGCTTACTGGCTATTATCACCCTTAGATTGTAAGTTTGCGAGTTTTCAATTATGTGTCCGTGTCTTGGAAACAAGCACTATGTACATTTGATTATATTCTCAAAAACAGGGCTCTCCATTCTTTAAGGTGTTAAGTTTGTTTTTTGCCATGTACTAACCCCCTGTACAGCACTACGGAATATGTTGGCGCGATATAAATAAAGATAATAATAATAATAATCAGAATGGAGAGGGATCTCAGCCTGTGTTGTGGACCTTATGAGTAGGTAGTTCACCACAAAAATCATTTATAATATGGTGGGTAAAAGAGCAATAGAAGTTCTCCACCGTACAGTAGTACAGTAAATAAAAAGTATATCTGTGTTCACATTTGAACGTCTAAAGCAAGTTAAAAAACCTTCTTCCAGCTCAGAGTTCCGAGAAAAACAGTGATTACACTGCACTCTGGGAAGCTGAGCTGGGACATGCAAATGTGCCCACATATATACACTCACACTAAGAGAGACTTATGAGAAAGCAAATGTAAGTAGGTCAGTAAAGCAAATTACAACATCACAGTAAAGAACAATTGTATAAAAAACATTTAAACAGGCATTTTTTTTGCATTCCACAAACATTTTGCCAATTTTTCAAATGATCCTATAGAAAAAAAAAAAACACAGTTGCCATTTCCGTACTCATGATATGAATATACACATAAATACAGTCAATAAATACAGGGTCAAGTCACATGATTATGACTATTTTTGACACCATCTCAGGGGCAATGAAATACGGCATGTGTCATGAGCTGGCTTGGTGGGTAAATAAGTTGACATGTAGACATTCTGCAAACAGATCAACCATCTCTGTCATGGGTAAAACGTGTGATTTATCTGACTTTGAAAAGGGGATAATTGTTGGCTTTCGGCCCAAGGGTTGCAGTATTTCTGAAACAGCGCAGTTTGAACAGCGCCTTTGCGAATAAACAGTGTGGAAACCGTGGAGCACAACGTGCCAATTGATGTCAGAGGTGAACGTAGGCTGTGAAGGTGTGTGAGGTCCAAATGACATGCTACAGGTGACCAACTCACCATGCAAACGAACCAGGGACTACCCGACAAGTGGCTAAAAAAACAGTACAGCACACCTTATTGCTTATGGAGCTCAGCATCCATATGGATGAGGGTTCATCGTCAGAAACAGCTTCAATTTGCACAACAAAGACTTCCAAGTACGTCTCTAGCCTCCAAATTATCAGGACTTGAGCCCCACTGAGCACCTGTCGAACCACCTTGACTGCCATGTTTACTGTATGGATCCTTCATCATCGGCAGCAGTCAGATGCACTGCAGTTTGCATGGTTCTAGATACCCTCGCCATCCTTCCACCATCTTACCGACTCACTACCACATCATCTAGCTGCTTTCCACGCTGCACACAATGTTTTTTCCGGGATATTATATCATAATAATGTAACTTGACTGTGTATAGTATTTAAATAACTGTGGGTAAAATTGTCTGTTTAGACACTCATTGCAATAAGAACGTAGTGCACACTGATTTCTCAGGAGGTCTGTAAAAACCACTTCATCTCAGGACAAGTATTTGATCAGTTTGAAATTTTAAGACAAATTTGGCACCAACTGTAGGAATAGAAATATCATCCAAACCAAACAACCATCACTCCGTAAGTCTCTTATTTTATAATTGCTCTACTAATAAAGTTTACTAGCCACCTAGGAATAATGTGAACCTTTCACTTCATTAAATGTGTGATAATACCAACAAATGTTTCAATATTTATGAGCATGATTATCTGAAAAGAGCTTGGAATATGGTTTTAATTCAATATGGGAATCCCAACCAGCATATTCTGAGTGTACACCAAAATAACTTGGAAGAAATGTGTGAAAATTGTTAGTTGAAACAAAGCCAAACTGACTGAAGATATCTCCCACAGGCCTCCCATGGCAATTCTATAGTGAGCAACAAAATATTAAGATAAAATAAAAACAGCGCAATAAATCTAGATATTAGCCAAAAACATAAACTGTAAATCTCAACATACCATTTAGCTTTGGGGGAAAAAAATCCACAAAACACATTGAAATTTTAACCCCTTCCTTGTAAAATCACTTCATTATCTGTGAACACAAAATGTAGACATATTTTATCTTTTTGTCTCCAATAGCATAAAAATGTTTATTTTGGCCCATAAACTTTTTTAATTATTTTATGCACAAATGTTTCTAGCTCTTAAAACGGATAGTGAGCTGGGTTTCAAATGTTTCCTAATAAACAGCTACTGATTAGTAGAAAAATATATATTATATTGTAAAGTTGAACGTACTTACATATTTATATGCTAGATGCTATCTGGATGTGCACACCCCTAGGAAGCTTACATAAAGTGTACCCTGCAGGGTATTGTGTATGACCTCTAAAGGAAATTATGGTTGGTGGGGTTACAGCTGAAATTGCCCATAAGGAGACAGGCAGAAAGAAAAAACAGACCGCAACTGCCAGATTGTATTACAAATGTTTCAGTCTTTACTTCCTCCTGATTGGCCAAAACAAATTTTCAAATTGTATACCAGTTTAGCCTGGGTTTGGAGGGTGTTAACCCTAAGTTTCAACTGACAGAAATTAAAAGATATTTTGCTAACTTTAAGTTAAGTGTTTAAATGCTTATTTTGGTAATTTTTCAGGCATTTTTTTTATACACTACTAATTCTCAGATGCACTCATAATCTAGCTCACTTACATATCCCTTTAAATTAGATATCAATATAGCAACCCTGCTACAGATTGGGAAAATGTCATCTAAAAAAGCATGAAATCTGTTTGGCGACAATGTGCTACAGAAAACTTCTGAAAGACCAAGTCAGCAGAATAAGTCGTTATACATTTACAGTTTTCAAGCAATAAAAAAAAATGGAGTTGCAAAGTACCATATATCTAGCCTTCTAACGCCTTAACATCTCTAGTGATTCAGGGTATATTTATTGGCTTGGAAAGCTTGAACTGATTTTTGTTGTTTTATTTTGTTTGGTGTATTACTCAACAGCTTTGCTATTCCAAAATCTGCTACTCCTACTCCCAAATTATATCTCCGCTATGCTTTTCCAACCATGAAGTAATATACTCTTATTTCTAACACTGAAATAGGAACATTCAAGCAGGCCAGATTTCCAACACAGGTCAAAGTATGAATTGACACATTGGATCTGGCCAACTGCTGAATTCACACATCTATCTGGCTTCACATCAAATTCTCAAAAATTCCATCTGGCTTAACAACATGTTCACATAGATTCAATATGGCTTCACACTGAATTTACACACATCTTGCCTAGACACCCACAAATGAATGCATCTATTCTCTGGACTGTTGAAAAGCACATGTAGTCAAGGAATGAAAAACACATATAATTAAGGAAGCAGGCATTTAGTAGCAAGACAGCATTTTTGGAAGGTAGAGGGTTCATTCGTACAGGTGCGTTATAACATGGGTTCTCATCTCTGATCGTAGAGAGCTGCAATAATCTATGGTTTAAAGATCTTTCGTTTCAGTCCAGGGGTGTTAATCTGATTCAGTCACCGTCTGAGGCCCTGTGCTCAAACGGAGACATCCATAAAGTCTGGAAATTTTGCAAGCCTTGATGACTGAAGTTGGACACCACAATAAATTAAAAATACGTTTTGGCCTATGGGGATCTATTTTCCCTTCTACACTGACTGACTGCAGATGACACTTCCCAGATAGAGTTTGTCAGCAGAATTTCCTGAAATGGCTCTAAAGTGGAGTTTATACAATAAAATACATTTTTAAACTTCGCTTTATTTGGTTCCCAAAAACAGTTTAAAGCAATCTTATTTATATGCATACTCAGAGAATATGTTGAGTTTAATGTCCCCTTAAATAAGTTTCTACAATGGTACTTCTGACTCCTAACTTTTGAAGTTATTCAACATATTTTTAAATAAACATGCATCTTATGCTAACTACTAAAAAGGTCTGGGGAATTCCAAAGTTCATCAATCACAGCAACAATAGTTTAGGAAAACACATTATTTGAACAAACTAACAAAAAAGATCAGACAACAACAGGTGCCAGTTGGTTACTACCCAGCTTGCACTTTAATGGGACCCAGTAAGTGTCAACTTTTTTTTTGCGTTGTTTAGTCGTTTCCGACTCTCTGTGACCTCATGGACCGGAACATACCAGAACATCTTCATGTCCATGGTCATGCTGATCCACTTGGTATTCATGGCAGAGATACTGGAATGGGTTGCCAGTCCCTTCTCCAAGAGGCCACACCATACATACAGCTCCTGGTATTCCTAGGTGGTCTACCATCCCAGTACCGGTTTCAGGGTGGTAATATAATTTGGTTCCCTGACTTGGAATCGAACCTAGATCGACAGCAGTGGAAGCACAGAGTCCTAATCACTAGACCACTATTCAAAAACAATAGTTTTGCAATTGAATGTCATTAAAAATGAATTACATCGACAAAGAGTCAAATTGTATGTGCGACTGTGTGTCCATAATTTAACAGCACGGTACAGATCAGTCGCTGCATTTTATTGACTAATGATTCAGCATTATCCCTCCCTGATATGGTCAAGGTGTTAGCACATGCTCCTAGTGATTTATGCTTTTGCATGTAAGGCTTACATAATTTTTATTACACTTTATAGGCAACCGATTTTTTTCACAGGTGGTTTCTTTTTTATCCATATGCAAATCAGCCAATACTATTTACACAAAAAAAAATCTACTCAAAAAATGGACTAGTTAAAAAATCTCCAGAAATTAGGGAGCATTTCTTCCTAAATAAGAATGAAGCATAGTTTGTTCCATGGCCATCATCTTCCCTTGCTAAAGAATTGTTAGCTTTCCCCTTTCTTCTCATCCCTTCTCCCCAACTTTTCCAAACTGTTGAAACACCTCACCTACTTCCATGTAATTTCATCACACCAGCACCTTCTACTCTATTACATCCCACAGAGAGTATACTACTTTCACAGGTCAGAACTACTTTGCTGATGCATCTCACACTCCTCTATCCTCATCATCTATCAGATGCGTTTGGCATCACTGATCATGCTATCATCCTCTCAACAGCTTTTATGACACCCTCTTCCTTGGCTCTACGTCTGCTCCACTTTTCACAGAGCGGTGGTATAAAATTCAAACAACACAGTATCGTGCAAACATTTTATATATCCATATGTAAGATTTGCAAAGCAAATAAAGAAACAGTAGAATGACGCATGGCATCTAAAATAAAAGGCCTTTTTCATCATGTGTATAAAATAACCATTACTTCAAGATTTCAATCTTGGAAGGTGCTTTGAGAACAAGCACTATGTACATTTGATTTTAAGCTCAAAGACAGAACCCTCCATTCTTTTGTAATGTGTTAAAATTGTTTTTGACTTGTCCTTAACCCTGTATAGTACTACGGAATATCTTGGCGCATTACAAAAAAAAAAAAATTATCGATAGGAGTTAGCAATCTTTGCTTCTTTAGGCTCTAAATTTTCCTCAACACATCAGTAATATTTCCATCCTCACACTACTCCTTTTCTGAAAATGCCTTTATCTTTTTCTTTGTCTTCTATAATATTAACTTTTCTCATCATTCGTCACTGAAATAAGAGCACGCTTTGCGCATTTTCACAATTACAGTCAATCTTTTCAATCACCTTCCACAGAAAAATCTTGACGTCATTGTTGACATCATATACTATATGAACATTCCCTCCATCAACTTTATCTGCCATTTCCAATACAAAAACTGGCAAGAAAGATCCAATACTGTGTCAAGTGCTACCAAACACTTATAAGGTTCCTTGATTATTGTAATTCCCATCATCTCAAATTGTAGATGTGACATTTTATTCCATGGAAACACTATGAAAATGATACCTTTTAAAGAATATTAATTCTAGCCCACATTTTTCCTCAACAAGCTCCCAGTCTACAACCACAATTACAAGTTGCACACACTATATCTAGTATAAAATTGCTTTTCAGCCTTTTTATCTGGTCTCTGGCAATTCCAGATCCATTTTACAGTATTCATTAGTATAATCCATCAATAACTTAAAATTGTGCACTTCCCTTAAAGTGACATTGAATTCATCAATAAATAATGTTGCAAATCAAATAGAGAACAAAAAATAAGGTAAAAACCAAAGTTCTGAATGTTTAAAACTGATCCATATTTTGCAGTGTTATAAGAACTTTATTTAACACTAGTCATTTACCCGTCATAAATGGCATGTTACATGTGTCTCTTCCACCCCTCTCCCTCCCCTGTATCTCGTTCCTGCCTCTCCCTCCCCTGTGTCTCTTCCCCCCCTCTCCCTCCCCTGTGTCTCTTCCCCCCCTCTCCCTCCCCTGTGTCTCTTCCCCCCCTCTCCCTCCCCTGTGTCTCTCCAACCCCCCTCCCTCCCCTGTGTCTCTTCCGTGTTTTTAAGGTGATCCATTCCTAACACAATCATGTTTAAAGTCTTTTCCACATGACAATATTAAACACACGTATTGCAGATCACGGCTTTTTATGTTCCACCTTGATAATAACTTGTAAAGTATGATAGGTCAAAATATAGTGACAAGCTATAATATATAATATAAAAAAAGGGGGGGGATTAAAGAATAACTCTTTATGAACAAGTTTGAAAATAATTTTTGCATATAGTAGTGTCGTCAACTACTACATCTATTACATACTGATAAAATAAATTGATAAAATGTCCTGTAAATACTTAAAGGTATATAGGGGTTTCAAATGTTTCCTAAAAAAAAAAAAAAAACAGCCACTGATTAGTAGATAAACATGTATTATATTGAAAAATGTTATGTACTTACATATTTAAATACTGGGTACTGCTACCTGGAATTTGCACACCCTTAGAAAGCTTACATAACAGTGTACCCGGCTGCAGAGCAACTAGGTACAGGTTGTGACCTCAAAAGGAAGTGCTGCCAGTCACATGGTTGGCGGGGGTCACAGCTGAAATTTTCCACAAGGAGACAGGGACAGAGAGAGAAAAACACCAGCAGCAGTTGATGCAGGGAACAGACAACCTCAAGGTTGTAATCTAGTGTGAATGTGCTGCACAGATAAACTCTTATATGAAAATACATAGCACTTTCTAACGTGCCAGACTACATATCCTTTGCTGCTTTGCAGCACAGACAGCAACCCCAGATTGTGATACAAATGTTTCAGCCTCTGCTTCCTCCTGATTGGCCAAAATAATTTTTGAATATTATGCTAATTTAGCCTGGGTATGGAGAGGGTGTTAACCCTAATTTTCAACTGTCAGAAATTACAATACATTTTGCTAACTTCAAGGTAAGCGTTTAAATGCTTTTTTTTATCGGACACTAGTGATTCTCCACTAGCAGATGAGCTCATAATCCAGGAAACATAAATATGCCTTTAATGACCATCTGTAATGTATATTTTATTACATATGAAAACAATTTCTCTAAAATAAATATGAAATATCAACAGAATAGAACATAATATACATAATTTCCTTGCACAGAAACTACATCAAGTATAGCTATCTTATGGCAGGGGTAGTCTGTAGGCAGATCTGGGTCCAATTAGGACCTCCAACACATACCTTCCAAAGTTTAACATCATTATTACATTTTCAATATATCCCCTATACAGCCACCATATCCTTAAACAAGCTCTTAGGGAATAATACCTACAGAAAGGAGTACCATTTTTAAAATATTTATGTAGGTGAAAGATATTGAGTCTAGAACTTGACTTCATTTTTAATGGACTACCTCTTTCCTAAGAACTCAAGGCAATTTAGAGATCTACTTGTCTTATTCACTTACTCTAACTTTACCCTGCCTATATACCCACCTAAGCATACAGTGCCTTGCAAAAAGTATTCCCCCCCCCCCTATTGCCTGACAACCTGGAATTAACATAAGATTCTTTGAGGATTTGCATCATTTAATTTATAGAACATGCCCACAACATTGAAGATGTTTTTTTGTGTTTGTTTTATCTATTGTGAAGCAAACAACAAATAGGACAAAATAACAGGAAAAGTCTCTGTGCATAACTATTCACCCACCTAAAATCAATACTTTGTAGAGCCACCTTTTGCAGAAATCCCAGCTCCAAGTCACTTTGGATAAGTCTCTATGAGCTTGCCACATCTTGCCACTGGGATTTTTGCCCATTCCGACTTGCAAAACTGCTTTAGCTCCTTCAAGTTGGATGGTTTGCGCTTGTGAACAGCAATCTTTAAGTCTGACCACAGATTTTCTATTGGATTGAGGTCCAACACAGTTAGATATTTCCCCTTAAACCACTCCAGTGTTGCTTTAGCAGTGTGTTTGGGGCCATTATGCTGCTGGAAGGTGAACCTCTGTCCTAGCCTCAAATCACGCATAGAGTGGAACAGGTTTTGCTCAGGAATATCATTGTATTTACCACCATTCATCTTTCCGTCAACTCTGACCAGTTTCCCAGTCCCGGCTGCTGAAAAACATCCCCACAGCATGATGCTGCCACCACCATGTTTCACTGTGGGGATGGTGTTCTTTTGGTGATGTGATGGGTTTGCGGCAGACATAGTGTTTTCTTTGATGGCTAAAAAGTTTAATTTTAGTCTCATCAGACCAGAGCACCTTCTTCCATACATTTTGAGTGTCTCCCGAATGCCTTTTCGCAAGCTCAAAATGTGCCATTTTGCCTTTTACTGAATGTAATGGCTTTCTTCAGGCCACTTTGACATAAAGCCCAACTCTATGGAGCATACGGCTTATTGTCGTCCTATGTACAGATACTCCAGTCTCTGCTTGCGAACTCTGCAGCTCCTCCAGGGTTACCTTATGTCTTTGTGCTGCCTCTCTGATTAATGCCCTCCTTGCCCGGTCCGTGAGTTTTGGTGGGCAGCCGTCTGTTGGCCGGTTTGCTGTTGTGCCTTATTCTTTCCATTTGGTTAGGATAGTGTTGATGGTGCTCCTGGGGATCATCAAAGATTTGGATATTTTTTTATAAGCTAACCCTGACTTGTACTTCTCAACAACATTGTCCGTTACTTGTTTGGAGAGTTCCTTGGTCTTCATGGCAGTGTTTGGTTAGTGGTGCCTCTTGCTTAGGTTTTGCAGCCTCTGGGGCCTTTAAAAAAAGGTGTGTATATGTAATGACAGATCATGTGACACTTAGATTGCACACAGGTGGACATCATTTCACTAATTATGTGACTTCTGAAGGTAATTGGTTGCACCAGGTTTTTATGGGCTTCATAACATAGGGGTGAATACATACGCACATGCCAATTTTCTGTTTTCTATTTCTAAAAACTAGTTTTATGTATATATTGTTCTCATTTCACTTCACCAACTTAGACTATTGTGTTCTGATCCATCACATAAAATTCAGATTAACAAAACATTGAACTTAAGGCTGTAATGTAACAAAATAGGTAAAAAATCAAAGAGGGTGAATACTTTTGAAAATGTTCTAATTCCTAAAATCCTTTTCACCCAGTCTTGGGGGGTATTTAGAAATGCATTGCATGAACTGTTATCTATGATCAGTCAACATAGTCAATTGTGCACAGTTTTGTGACCATATTACTTTACCCAACAGGTGACCTATTTATACACGAAATGCCCCAACATGGAACACACATGAGCAGTTGCACTTAACTTTCTACTTCTACAGCTGTCACAACACATTTTTAGAATGTTCCATCCATCAAGAATTCATATTTCACATATGTCCAAGAAAGAGAAAAATGTAATTTTATAATATTTTCTATCTACTAAGGGGGAAAAAAAGTCTTCCCTTATTTTACGAAATATATTATTATTACTAATTATGTACTGATAATTAGTATGGCATTTTCCAAAACTTTTTCTAAAGGAATTTTGTGGGAATAAAGTCTTTCAGTAAAAAAAACAACAGAAAGTTTGTTACAAATAAAATCTGAAAGGGCATCTGGGAATACGGCTTCTGAACTGAATAAAAATATCCCAAGAGTGTGCTTTACAGAAGCAAGTCCCATAAGAGTGTGTATTACAGAAGTCGTTAATGTCTGTGAGATTCACATATTTAAATAGCTGTACCCTCTATCGAACATCGGGAATGTATGAACCAGAATCCAAGAATAACATTCCTTTATTTTACCAATTACTACACAAATAAGATTTAGTTCAGTTACTCCCAACTTTATAGGAATTTTTTAAATACCACTGTGTAGAATTATTTAAAAGGTCAACGGAAGGAAAAATACGAACAAGAAATGTCTTAACTACAGAAGATCAAGGATAATATTCACAACGCACCTTTGGTTTACTCCGACACCTAATTATCTATGTTCCGGCTATTTTTCCCAACTTACATATTTTGTAAAGGGTAAAACTTAGGTCAGACAGAACAGGTAATGTTTTTTTTTTACACTTTAAAAAAAAAAAAACAGGATGCTATTTATACAAAAAAATTTAGAATGTTTGCAAAGATTCATTGACGTTCTTTCTGCAAACTTTGATTATTATATTTTTTTTCAATTCATAAACTATTAACTAGAACAATGAACAATAAGATTACAACTGCAGTAACCAATGCTAGACACATTTTACCTGACTAGTTTTCAATGGAAACTGAATATTTACAGGAGGTACATTTGTATAGACTTACTATTACCATACTCAACACTCTGCAGCACCTCTCTGTTAATCACTCCACTGGCTTCCCGTATCCTCCAGGAATGAGAAATAATCATGACCCTAACGTAAAAAAGCCCTCAACAACAATGCACCCCCTCATATCTCTGCTCTGATCTCAAAATACTCCCCCACTCATCCTCTTCGTTCAGCTAACGTCCTTCTTCTCTGCTCCTCTCTTATCACCTACTCTCGTTCCCGCCTTCAGGAATTTTCTTGTGCTGTCCTATTCTCTGGGCTCCTTGCCTCGCTCCGATAGACTATCCTCCTGCTTCAAAACCTTACTCAAAACACATCTGTTCAAAGAAGCCTACCACCTTCCACCTTAACATGCACAACACATCTTTTACCCTCCTGTACCACACCCAAACCCTTTACATTGTAAGTTTTCAAGTTTTTAGTCTTGTAAGGTGCTTTATGGAAAGCTCTACTCACACTATATTCAAAATCCAAAGACAGGGTCCTCCACCTTTTGCCTTGTACTTAGTCCTACAGAGCTACGGAATATGTTGGCGCATTACAAAAAAAAGCTAATAATAATAATATTATCTTTTAAAGTAGTTTTGCACGAGCATAACAGGTTTAGAATACCTATTTTGAAGAGCTCACTGCAATGCTGGTCTACCCAAAATTAATTTATAAAATACATTTTAAGAAAGTGGAGATTATAATGATTATCATTTGACATTTATGATGCATGGTTTGTTGACATTCTTGTACTGGAAACAACAGTTATAAGTAAATATGTAAGTTTCCTCTTTTTTTTATACAAGAAAACAGAAACCTCTGAACATTTTCGGTTATCTTAAAGGTGCTTGCTAAATTTAACAGCTTATAGCAAATGGGTGTTTTTTTCAGCTATTTTGTTGTTATCTAGTCGTCCAGTTGTTTTCAACTCTCCGGGACCATATGGAGCGCAATACGCCATGCACATCTTGTGTTTGGTTGTCGTCATCCATAAGATGTTCATGGCAAAGATACTGGAGTGGGTTGTCATTTGTCTGACCTCTCTACTATAACCTGACCATCTTGGGTGACCCTACATGGGTATAAAGAAGCTCAGAGCTTCTTTGAAGTACACAAGCCCCTTCACAACAAGGTAGCAATCCAGAAGGGGTATAATACCCTATGCAGCTTCTGATTGGCTGCATTTGGGACCCACGTATATAGAATGCAAGATAAGGGGACATAAATTGGTGAGCTGCATCATATGACCATCAAGGAAGGATCCTAGGATGCTAATTGATAAATCCAGCTCTGCCAATGGTGTTCGGAAACAGGATAAATGATGAGAATAAAAATAGGATGGTTGGTAACAGGTTGCCCGAAGGTCTTCTGTGGCCCCCAGACTGATCTCTAAAGTGGGGGAGCATGCGCCTCTTCAACAATAAATACATAATTTTCTCTCCATGAATAGCAAATATCTCCCTCTTGCACTCCAAAACACACATTGTCATTATCCATACCTATTAACAATTATTTCACCCCTGCCTCTCTCCTAAAGTGATTTTACCATTTCTGCTACACATTAAACAGAAAGCTAAAAAACACTGAGCAGCCCTTTCAAGTGAAATAGGTGTCAAATCACTGTTGTACAAAATGACCCCCAATAATAAAATTACACGTATGAAGACAGCGACACAAATAAAGTGATCTTTTTCATCTTCAGTATTATATGAAACCTATGTACTTATATGAAACTTAGGAGACAGACACCCTTTTTTATGAGCCAAACATATGTAATTATTATTTTTTTTAAATTCTTGGAGCCAGCCCTTTTATTGATATCCAATCCACAAGCACAAGTAGTGACGAACAGCTTAACAATGCTTATAGAAATACCTGTAATCATATAACACACTTGCTGTGTTTCTTTACTTAAAGACATATCCATGTTTGCTGGATTATGAATGCATCTGATAGAGGAGAATTAGTAGTGTATGCAAAAAATAATTGCGCAAAAAAATCCCAAAATAAACATTTAAACACTTACATTAAAGTCAGCAAAATCTCTTGTAATTTCTGACAGTGTGAAATCAGGGTTAACACACCTCCAAACCCAGGCTAAACTAGCATCAAATGTAAAATGATTTATTTTAGCCAATCAGGTTAGCTGAAACTTTTGAATTAACTCTGGGTTCCTGTTTGTGGTGCAAAGCAGCCTGGTATCACTAATATATGATTATGATATACAGACAGGACGCTGCAAGGACATTGACTGAGCAAGTAATAGTAGGTAAACAGTGGGTTAATATTGCTCCCCTGATGCTGCATGCTGATTAGGGGCATCAGATGCCAGTGTAGACACCCCCTGGAGGTGTCAACATAATCATTAGAGGGATATTTAGATATTAATAAAAATAAAATGTTTTAAGAGATGTGTTGCATACATATAGCCTACTTTTGCCTATCGAGTGCAGAAATGTATTAATCCAAGAAACTTTAAGATCCCTTTAAACTGCTGTAATCACATAGAGAAATGCATATGGGTTAGAAATAATTGTAAAATAATAGTAATATAATAACTAAATAGAAATACATAATTTTGTTAATAGATAACAATTATAACAATAACATATATTTTCTAACTATATAGATAGATAGATAGATAGATAGATAGATAGATAGATAGATAGATAGATAGATAGATAGATAGAGATTAATAATGAGTATTGCAATATAATTTGATACCTCTTGTATCGGACAAACGTCCTGTTTGTGACGACAAGCTTTTGAGAGGTTCAACCTCTCTTTATCAAGTCTGAAGCAATACTAACATGAGATGGAGCCCTCAGTTTGAATAAAAACAGCAGATGCAGAGAGAGTGGAGACAGCACCTGACATCATCCGGTAAATATATATATGTGGAATAAACACAACATAGTAAAGGAAACATATATACATGAAAAAGCAGAGCACTGTAGTCCACAGTGATATCTTTCCTGTTGGAAAAACACCTCACTAAGAGTGCTAAGTCTGTTATAGTATAAGAAGAAAAAATCACATGAAATTCCGAAAATGTGTTAGAAAACCCAAGTCCATACTAAGTCCTGTATTTTTAGTGTTGGATGTTTTTACATTTAAGTATTGGGTCATTCCACATCAAATCAATGCAGAAAAAAAAAACAAGGGTTTCGTCACCCTCCGTCTCGGATTTGGATGAAACTTGGTGTACACCCTTACCTTATGGTTGAAAGAAACCCCCTCAAACGGATTACATTTTTTAGCACTTCAAAGTTTCATTAAATCTGCATTGTCTGTTCCTCTTGAGACTCTTGGAGCAAGATACCCTTGCATACATTTGATTTTTTTTTCTCCATAACCATGATCAGATCTCTTTGAAATGTTGCACAGAGCTCAATAAAATGATAAGGATTTCAGAAGAAACACCAGCACTTAAAAGATTTTATAAATGCCTAAAAAAAAATGTATAAATAAACTTGTAGCGTAGTTTTTTTGTTGGAAAAACTAGGTTTAGAAAACCTGAATTTTCAGTGTGTGGCAAAATGTTTTGATGTTGAAAATTATTGCAAAAACATGCTCTTTCTTTACAAAGAATTACATTTATGGGTTTTTTATTCCTTGTAACAAAATGTTATGTTCTTTGGACGTAGTGGGAAAAAAATGGCTAGTGGGTAGCCATTTTGTACAACTTTCCTACAATCCATAGCTGTAATAGAAAAAATTAATGAAACAAAAGTTGTTCTATGTTTTTGGTGGAACTACACAACGTCTAGCTAGAAAAGAGAGTCATTAGAGACCCCTTGAGAAGCGGTTTGGTGACACTTAATCCCGCGACAGATAATCCCATTGACACATAAGCGGAGAAGATTAATACTATTCCAAGTGAGTTAGCCAAGAAACTCTCTGACTTATATAGTGACAGTTATGGTGGTTTTCTTAATTTCAGCCAATCTGGTCCGTGTTAGTTCTTCAACGATCAGAATTATTCATGCGATCATACTATTGTATAAGCTTATTATTTATTTGATGGATTACTGTTGGTGAAATTGTTTGCGATATTAGCCTATCTGTGAGTATATAATGTGTCAGCGGGATGAAGTATTGGGGGATTAAGTGTCAATGGGATTAACTGTCGCGGGATTAAGCGTCGCGGGATTAAGTATCCGTACACCTGACAAGCAGATTACTACTCCAAAAAAATTTTTTTTTATTTCTGTGACAAAAAATAAATAAAAAGGTTAAATTCCATTATATTGCAAGGGAAGACATAGACATAATCTGCTCTTCCCTCGAAACCCGTTTTAGAGACGTGCAGATGCTCCCTGGAACTTGCAATTTCCACAACTTTTAACTACTCAATTCTACAGGCACAATTGAAACAAGTAAAATGAGCATTGATAAATAACCCTCCTCCCTTTCAACCTGAGGAGCCTCCCCAAACTTCCTGTGAATGCTAATGATCTGTATACTGGATGTTTTGTTGCATGCAAGAATGGTCATTTGGAATGATATTGGAGATTAATCAAGACGAGGGAGATGCTTTTGTAAAATATGTTCACCTTCACCTTCATTCTGCTGGCCTAGCCGTGAATATTCTTGCGCAATACCATTTCCTCATATGCTTGGTACTGTACAACCCCCACAAATAATAACTGGCAGAAGATACTTTTTCCCCAACAAGAGTGTATGGCATTGATGGAAGAAAAAAAATGGAAAACTTACAGGTGATACTGAGGCTACAGCAAAGAAAGTGAGGACCATTAAACTTGTAAGGTAAACAACTGTGATAATAGCATAGTCTGTGGTAATTTTTTTACTTTAGTTTAATTGTGGTCCTTATTGTTATTAATCTATCTGCTGTAATGTCCCGAAATAAGGGCGCACGCCAAAAGCGCGCCGACAGGACCGCAGCCCAATTAAAGAGCCGCAGGACTAAGCATCATTCTTTTTGTTTTGTAAGATAGACATGTCCTTGTATGCAATAATATTGTAAAAAACAAATTGGGGATCATGTAATGTTGCATAATTAAATGTATTGCATCATTTGAAATAATTATAATCTTTTTCTTGCTAGGTCTTATTACCTTACTTGTCAGCATTTAAAGTTTCTGACCAATTAATTTTTTTATTTTTATTATTGATTTCACGATAGCCAATTTTCATAATTTTAAATACCCCAAAACTAAAAACAAGTCTGCACTTTCAAAAAAAAACTATAATACATTTTAAGATGAACAATTTTGTTTCGTTAATTTTTTCTATTACAGCTACGGATTGTAGGAAAGTTGCACAAAATGGCAACCCAGTAATGTCCGAAAAACGTAAAAAAAAAACATTTTTCAATCTTCGCCAAGAAAGAGCATGTATTTGCAATAATTTTCAACATCAAAACATTTTGGTTCCATTGTGCCCACACGCTGAAAATTCAGGTTTTCTAAACCTAGTTTTTCCACCAGGTTTTCTGAAATCCTCATCATTTTATTAAGCTCTGTGTAAAATTCCAAAGAGATCAGATCAATAAAAAAAATTAAATGTATGCAATGGTATTTTGTGCCAAGAGTCTCAAGAGAAACAGACAATGCAGATTTGACGTGGAATGACCCTATGTTGACTTTTAAGTTTTGGTGATCATTCTGGCTAAAATGGTGTCCCACTGGGCCACAATAATATATTATAGGGCATATACCCTGTTTAAACATTGTAGATGCATTCCTAGAAGACCGAGTGCTAAGCAAAACAGTGTTAATCGGGGTAATTTTTTTCGGGGTAATTTTAACATAGGGTAATAGGGATAGGGGAACCAAGAATACACAAGTCGTAACGTAAATTTTAAGTTACTGTATTTTGATATTAACTTGCAAAATACAGTATATACATATATATACATGATTGATAATGGCTAAGGAATGAAGAGTGAGACATTTGTGGCCATGTTTGTGTGTCCCAGCTCAACTTCCCAGAATGCAGTGTAATAACTGTTTTTCTTGGAACTCTGAGCTGGAAGCAGGTTTTTTAACTTGCTTTAGACATTCAGGTGTGAACACAGATGTACTATTTATTTACTGTACTACTGTACGGTGGAGGGCTTCTATCACTCTTTTGCCCACCATATTATAAATGATTGTTGTGGTGAACTACCTACTCATAATTTCCACAACACAGGCTGAGATCCCGCTCCATGCTGATGATAGCCAGTAAGCTTGAAACAGCTGTACATGCATTGGATACTCAGCCTGTGTTTATTCCAACCTTGGCTTTGCATTAAAGCTGTGTAATACAGCATGCATAAGCTTAAAGGAAGCCATGATTGATAATGGCTAAGGAATGAAGAGTGAGGCATTTGTGGCCATGTTTGTGTGTCCCAGCTCAACTTCCCAGAATGCAGTGTAATAACTGTTTTTCTTGGAACTCTGAGCTGGAAGCAGGTTTTTTAACTTGCTTTAGACATTCAGGTGTGAACACAGATGTACTTTTTATTTACTGTACTACTGTACGGTGGAGGGCTTCTATCACTCTTTTGCCCACCATATTATAAATGATTGTTGTGGTGAACTACCTACTCATAAGGTCCACAACACAGGCTGAGATCCCGCTCCATGCTGATGATAGCCAGTAAGCTTGAAACAGCTGTACATGGATTGGATACTCAGCCTGTGTTTATTCCAACCTTGGCTTTGCATTAAAGCTGTGTAATACAGCATGCATAAGCTTAAAGGAAGCCATGATTGATAATGGCTAAGGAATGAAGAGTGAGACATTTGTGGCCATGTTTGTGTGTCCCAGCTCAACTTCCCAGAATGCAGTGTAATAACGGTTTTTCTTGGAACTCTGAGCTGGAAGCAGGTTTTTTAACTTGCTTTAGACATTCAGGTGTGAACACAGATGTACTTTTTATTTACTATATATATATATATATATATATATATATATATATATATATATATATATATATATATATAACATACTTTAGGTACACAGAAATACAAACTTTATTTTTGTATGCATATACATTTATAAAGGGCCTTTCCTCCTATCTGACAACACTTTGGGGTGCACTTCCCAACAGCATTATAACGAATCAGGTTTTTAATCAGGTTATGTCGGGGAAAAACAGCATTATA
>CM050166.1:56699936-56787436 GCA_027410445.1 Discoglossus pictus
TAAACCAGAGATCTTTTCTTCCCATTCCCCATGGTGACCACCAGTCATCAGATCAGTTCATCCATATGGTAGAACCCCGATGGACAGCAAGAATTAGAATGGTACAAAATAACTAAAGGGAAGGAGGTTTTAGTTTTTTGTCTTTACACTTCAGCCCAAAGGTTATTAAAATAGATATTTTTTGTACAGTTTGCCATAAATGTGTAAACCAATGATATATTTGGCATCATCCTCACACATTCATTTTGCTTGATGTTCCCCTCATCTCCTACATATTAACATATACTGTGCAAAACAATCTTTGCAAGCAACAAACTATTTTCCTATGAAGATGTCATTCAATAGACTAAAGATAAGGGACTTATTTGTATAAGGGATGCAAAACTAGTGGGGATCAGTAAAATACAAAATGGCGGTTGTAAAGAAGTGAGCAATGCTGTCAGGAAGGGCTAAACATACATTATCCAACACTTTTTTTGCATGACATTTTTCTAAGCACAATACAGAAGTGAAGAATATTCTATCCAAAGAGGAGCTCAAAATCAAGAGATAATGTACTGAAAATGAATCATCACCAACCTAGAGGAAATGTGACTAAGTAATGAATTGGAAGCTGTGGAGGAATTACAAGAACGATTCCAAGCAGGGCTGATTGAACTGAATACAGGATGTTAAAAAAATGTTTTGGACAGATATGAGCCTATACGAAATATATAGCGCCAAGCATCACAAGCTGGAAGGAGTTCTAGAAGATATGACAAATACCCCACAAATACTGTGCTATTATAAGAAACCTTATACTACAACGTTAAGGTGAAAGCATGTTTGAAACATGTCTCTAACTGAAATATTTTATGACATAATCAGAGAGGGAATTCTTTAGATGCAGTTTTGGCAACAAAAACCTGAAAAACAGTTTGGTCACAGGAAACCTCACAATATGACCTCAGCGATATTACTAAATACAACCTCAACACATTGATCCGTTTTCACATTTTTTATTACCTGTTGGATATGCCCAGACGCCTTTACGGTGATGGAATATTCAAACAATAATCTTTTTGACGTTCCAAGAATCATACCATAGGATGTTGAAATAATTTTGTGGCACAGTAGTGCAACATACAAGTTTACCGACAGCTCCTGAAATAATGGCTATTTACCAAAAACTATAAAATATATAAAATTACCTCAATGCTAAAACATATTATGTTCACAGGCCAATTTAACGTTTAGTATATATATATTATACTATATATTATACCATATATATATATATATATATATATATATATATATGTATGTATATATATATATATATATATATATATATATATATATATATATATATATATGAAGAGTGAGGTAGCCGTGAATGTCCAGTAATACAGTTGAATAATCAGAGTATTGCAGTGAATAGTGATACCTTTTTTATTGGACAAACGTATTCATAATAAAGCAACAAGCTTTCGAGAGATAATGCCTCTCTTTATCAAGTCAAAAAGCGATACTGATACAAGTATGAACTAAAAACAGCAAACAGAAAGAGATGGGGAAAAAAAAATTGGAAAAACAAGAAAGACTAAATTAATTGGCCAGAGTTAAGTGAGAAACAGACCAGCACTGTGAATAATGTCCTGATAGGTCAGTAAGTCTATAGATCAGGTTGTAGATAAGAACACAGCAGAGTGAAATAAAGAGCAATACATTTCAGCATAGCATGTAGCTTACAAAAACAGCAATAGAAGGGGGGGGGGGGGGTAAGTGGAATGTGTTAGCTATAAGACATTAAGATAGTGGGCCAGAAAAACTAAATGTTAATACCAAAATCCTTGGTATTAAAAAATTGAATCATTTTTAATTCAAAAGTTTTCCGCTGTTGGATAGTTCTGAAATTCCCTCTGAGTACTTTTATTTTGAGGTTCTGGATGGAGTGATTCTCCTGGGTGAAATGGTGTCCCACTGGAGTACAATAGCTGTCTTCCTGGTGTTTTTTGATGGAGCTTCGGTGGAGGTTCATTCTCATGTGTAGTTTCTGGCTGGTTTCCCCAATGTAGCACCCCCTTTCACATACAGTACATTGTATCATGTATACTACATTTGATGATGTACATGAATATGAGCCTCTGATGTTGTGGGTCTTGTTGTTGTGCGTGGCTGTGTCCTCTTTGCAGATGTGTTGGCATAGTTTGCAGCGACTTTTATTGCAGGGTTTGGTGCCATTTTCTCTGTTATGCTGTTCATTTGGCAATCTTCTGTTCACCAATGCTTGTCTTAAATTTGGTGGCTGCCTAAATGCAAGAATGGGGGGTTTAGGGAATATATGTTTCAATACTGTGTTCTCTGTGAGTTGTGGTTGTAAGTCCTTAAATATTTTGTGTATTCCTTCTAGAACCGGATGGTATGTGGTTACCAGAGGGGTACGTGAAGTTGTTTCTTTGGTTTTGTATTGCAGCAGGTGTTCCTGGGGTGTTCTGAGTGATAATACGGGGTTTGTAACCCTTCTGTCTGAAGGAGGCAGACAGTGTTTTTAAGTGTTCATCACGGTCCTCTGTGTTTGAACATATGCGGTGGTATCTGATGGCTTGACTATGAATTATCCCTTGTTTAGTGTGGGAGGGGTGGAAGCTAGAGTTGTAGAGGTAACTACATCTGTCTGTAGGTTTCCTATAGATAGATGAATTCAGTTTGCCATTTTTAATGGAAATGGTGGTATCCAGAAAGTTAACCTGTTCTGTGGAATAATCCATTTTAAATTGAATGGATGGGTGAAAGGTATTGAACGAATTATGGAAGTCTTTGAGTTTTCCTTCCCCTTCTGTCCATATGATGAACAGGTCATCTATGTAACGGTACTATCTGTAAGGTATATATATATATATATATATATATATATATATATATATATATATATATATATATATAAATATATATATATATATATATATATATATATATATATATATATATATATATATATATATATATATATATATATATATATATATATATATATATATATATATATATATATATATATATATTAAATGAATGTTGTGGTGAACTACCCACTCATAAGGTCCACAACATAAGCCGGGAACCCGCTCCATGCTGAATAGCGAGTAAGCTTGAAACAGCTGTACGTGGATAGGATTCTCAGCTTGTGTATAATTGTGTGCAACCTTGGCGTTGCATAAAAGCTGTGTAATGCAGCGGGCATAAGCTTAAGGGAAGCCATGTTTGAAATGGTTTATGGATTGAAAAGCGAGTGTGGGCACATTTGCATGTCCCGGCTCAGCTTCCCAGAATGCAGTGTAATAACGTTTGTTCTCGGAATTCTGAGCAGGTAACAGGTTTTTTAACTTGTTGTAGACATTCAAATGTGAACACAGATGTACTATTTATTTGCAATATATATATATATATATATATATATATATATATATATGTGTGCGTGTGCGTGTGTATATATATATATATATATATATATATATATATATATATATATATATATATATATATATATATATATATATATACACACACACACATACACATATATATACATACACACATATTTTTATCACGTCCTAGAAAACTGGTAAAAATCAGTGTTCATTTTTTTTAAGTAACATAGAAGAACTATTGAAGCTTCAACTTTAGCGCGTGTTCTTTTGAAAAATATGTTTTGGTTTTAACCAAATGTGTCTATAGATAGCAGCTAATAACATCAATACAGTCACTGACATATTCCCTATACAGGTGGCTGACTATTTTGTTAATCTGATAACTGGTCTGGAAGGTAACCTTGGATACAGATAAGATTTATTTTCAATTCTATTAGAAAGAGTTTGTACTCAAGACATACAAGTGTTCATTGCAAGAATCAAGGATGGAAAAAAATCTGGCGAGCCAGGGAGCCCATGATGTTCCATTTCTACTTCTGGGTTTTGAATATTTTTAAAACGTATATTTTACCCCTATGATAGCTCCTAAAAATATCATGTCAGGCTCAAAAAAACGTACATGTTTGCTAAAAATTACAATACCTTTTTAGGAGTTGTGGCTCCATGGTACAATTGTAGGAGTTCTGGCTCCCTGGTTCCTGCGACTTCTTGTCTTAAATTAACAATTGTCTATTTTTCTACAAACAGTTTTAACCATTATCAAGACAAGTTTTTCAAAAGAAAATTATTTTAATATTGTACTTCTGTGGTGCTTTATTCCATTTTAATTATAGTAATATATAGCATAATGTAAATAGCTGTAAATTGCCAGTGGAAGAATTTTCATGAAATCATTAGGCTTATAACTTAAGGATCCCTTACCTGTGCTCCATCCTTCAGTTTCAGAATACACTCCATAGTGTTGATGGTGATTACGACGGACTCTGACCCGAGCTTTGTCCATGGCACATGAATTCTTAACTCGTGTATATGTCCACTCAAAAAAGTGAATGGCAGCTTCAGTTCCTAAAATAAAATCAAATTATAATTTAGTCTCACTCAGTTACTATAACAAAACCAACAACATGCAAAATATTTTAAAAGAATACTGTAGTCCCAAATCTAAGGGCATATTTCATACATTACAAACATTGTATATTCCCAAAGCTCCCAGCCACTCCGTATCAAATAAGATATTGGGACAAAAAGAGGAGAAAACAATCATCAACATCACATTTTCAGTTTGTATACTCTACAGAGCACTTATTTTCATTTAAAAAAAATGTAATGTTTAAAAAATATATATATTTTAAACACATGAAGTAAAGCTTCGGACTACAAATGACATTGTCAAAAAGGGGTTACTTCTCCTTATACTCAAACTATAACTACATTCTTCAGTAGAAACTAAAATAAATGATACGGTAAACCTAATATCGTATCTTGCATTGCATTTGACAGACAATTTAGCAGTGTGTCCTAGTTTGGGGGGGTATAATTTATTATGAAATGAAGCATTTCAGTGCAGAATTAAATGCTAGTAAAGATTAGATGTCCCTATTATTTAATAAGGGGTTCCCTGGTGGTCCATTGGTTAGGATTTGGTGCTGCTGCGACCTGGGTTTGGTTCCAGTCATGGAACCAAGAGGTCACAGGACCCTAAGGCCATGCAGGATTGGGCCTGGTCAGTATTTGGATGGGAGACGACCTATGAATACCAGTATGCTGTGGCCCACTGGAGAAGGAACTGGCAACCCGCTCTAGTATCTCTGCCATGAATACCAAGTGTATCAGTATGGTGTGTTGCAGTCCATGAGGTCACAGAGAGTCGGATACGACTGAGAGATGCACCACAAATCATTTAATAACACAATGACCTCTACAGCATGATGGATGAATGGTCATTTATATTCTACAAGTGTTAATTAAAACATATTCTCATGTAAAAAATGTGTATTTAATGAAATGGGTCTTTCAGATACATAATATAAAAATGAGGCGTTCCATGAATATTAAAAACAACATGCTCAACTAAAATGAATCCATATTAGGGTAAAAGTTTTACATTTTAATTGATGGTGTACTTCATAAACAACAAGCCACTTTGGGATCCCTCGACACAGTTAAGATTGTTTCTGTCAACTGTAACATGAAGAGGAATTCAGTTAATTAACGGTTACACTCGTGTAAATGGAAATTAAAGCCAGACATGGTGTCATAAACCAGACAACTTACTGCTGGCAGAACCAGTTACTTCTCAAATATTAAAAAGCGGACACCAACAAAGAAGCCCACTTCCTACTAATCAGGAAATGCTGAATTATTGGCACTCTTATTACTCAGATGTACAGGACGAGGGACAAAGTCCAAAATTAGTGTTGGGAACCATTAAAGGCCACTGCAATTCAGTAATTAAAATATTTTTTTAAGATCTATAGATGAAAATAGGCAAAACATTTGTAAAAAAAAAAAAAAATGCAATTATGCTGTTGTAGTGGAAGCTATGATTCTGAGTTCTGCTGATCAACTTTCTGGGGTCGGGAGGTTTGGAACATATAGGAAAGTTAACCATTTGTTGGTTTTCTACAAATATTTTACCCATTATGTTGAGGTGACCTGGAATACGGAGAAGCATGGAACAAGTGAAATATGGCAATTATGTCAGTGCTATCAATAGGACTAAAAGAACTTTAATAACACTTAGAAGAAAATGTGCATTTATATATTACTTAACACTTTATTTAGTTTTAGTTTATAAAAAAAGTCAAGTTCATTATATATGTCTGACTTTGGTCATCATTTCAAGTAAAACCAGATGATCAAACAACAAAAGCTATGCATATTTCAAAATTCAATATTAAATTTAAATATGTCCGTAGAATTATTGCGGACATAAAAAGTTTACATATTTTATCATATTTTCAAGTCAAAATAAAATGGTTGGCCCTGGATATCCCAGGAGCCTGGGTACCTAAAATGTGTACTGCAGGGTCCTAAATATTCTCCAAAGTAAAAAGTATCTCTATGAAGGGCTCCTGGAATACAGTCTGTCAGGAGCCAGGAAGATGATATAGGAGCCAAAGTTTAAGACATTTTTGTATACCTGTGCCTATGTGAGCAGTGAAATGTAGCAGTAGTTGCAGATATTATGCTGCTTTGTTTGTGTTGTTTAGTCGTGTCCGACTCTCCTTGACCTCATGGACCGCAACATATCATGCTGATCCACTTGGTATTCATAGCAGAGATACTAAAGTGGGTTGCCAGGTCCTTCTCCAGTGGGCCACAGCATACAGCTCCTGGTATTCCTAGGTGGACTCCCATCCAAGTACTGACCAGACCCCACCCTGCATGGCTTCACAGTGGTTTTACCTCTTGGTTCTCTGACTGGAATCAAACCCAAGTCACATAGGTTAAAGCACTGAATCCTAACCACTGGACCACCAGGGAACCCATATTATGCTTGTACAAATATCTAATTCAAGCTCAACTTAAAGGGATATGGAAGGCTTGTTGATTTATCAGCTATATAAATACACACTTTCTAATTTAGTAATGGTCTTGAAACTAAGTGAATTTATATCAAGATAAAATTACATTTAAAGGGAAAGCTTACTTGGATTTCAGGTGTTCAAAATAATCCTTCTGTCCGTAAACTAATATCTCATTGTTTAATAATCAGATAAATATCTTATGATTGTTTGCAGGTACTAGCAGAGTATCGGTCTTAAACACTGTAAATAAATGATTTATACAAGCACTACACAAGCAAAAAGTGAGAGATACCTATATATACCTACATTTTGGGTTGTTGCTAACGCTGCGGGCTCGCAAAGCGAGGGCCGCAGTTGATGGCAAGGAGCGCCAAAGGCGAGACTTACACCGCAAAATCTACAGGCTTAGCATCCACAAATACGAGCCGCGGGACTTAGAAAAAAAAACATTACAACCTCACAAAAATACGACCTTGGCGCCCGAACCCCGCGCACATGAAAACATTAAAAACGCAATTAATACACACAACAAACACATAAAAAGCTTACCCACAGCAAGGGGGGCACCCAGGACCTCTTCAAGTGAAGTTAAACCTCAATTTAAGTACAAATTCAAGAGTTTACACACACGAAAATCCCCTAAGCGAGAGAAAAAATGTCCGCCGGAAAAAACGAAAACGAGGCTACAGGACCCTAAACACGCAAAACACCACGAAACACCTACAGATTTTCAGAAAAAGCTGTACAAGGTCCAAGATACACTATTAACAAGGACGCAAAATCATCCACAACCGCGTACCAAATACACATTAGCCGCCATTTTACAACACTAACTTACACAATGCAGAAGTACACAGCTACCCTAACGGATTTTCCTCGCGCACGCAGCCTATTTACACTACACACTGCACACATTGCTGACACTTACACAGCAGCTCCACAGCACTGTAAACACACATTGTATGCTGCAGGAACATCAAAACAGATTGTCAGCTCTTCAGCATAATGCTTCCTGCATATATTACTTCAAAATAGGTCAAGTATATTCATTTATTCATTTATTAATTATTTCATTAGCACGGGGGTCAGAATGAGCGCCGAAAGATCTCGGAACACCAACAAAATTAATGTCACCACCAAACAGCATTTATTGCCATCATTTTTTGACGGGCAAGTCGCTAGTTATAATATAACAACCTGCAATTTTTTAAGTATCTGTCATACACAGAAAATTGTGTTTTAATACTGGGCTCCGTCTAGCAGTACTTTCATTTTTAATATATTTTAGCATAGGTTAGTATTTTAAAGATAACTAATAAAAGTTACTTTTTATGAGAATATGAAAATATTTCTCACTCTCAAGACATCAGTCCATAAGGTGTGCCTAATCAGAATTATTTCTATTTTTCTTTTTATTTAAGTATCTAAGTATAACTATATATGTATTTACTTTTATTTACTTTGTTTTAATAAGAATAGCTTATATAAATCTAGCAAACATTAATTAAATAGGAAACATGTTTAATTGACAGTTTTCCTATCACTAGAATTAAAATAAAACAACAGGCTCATGGTCTTATTGATCGATAAATGATAACAAAACATATCTCTTTCCAGGTACTACATGGGACAGACTGAAATTAATTTACAATCAAATTTCATAATTTTGTTTTATGACGTCTCTCCGCAAATTCCTTATTTTTAGCTAAAATCTGTTCTACCCTCTCCTTAAACCAAGCTTGGAAATGCCTGCAGTATTCTATTTCCAAGTACATGCAATTCCCCCAAAATGTAAACTTTGGGGCATTTAGACAGACTTTAAAACCACTTATAATAATCAGCGCTCACTTATGTGAGCTCTCAATAAAATATTAAGTCTGCAGAAAGTGAAACATTTTTCTGTAATGGGTAGCATTAATACTAAAAAATACAGACAGATTTCAGGAGATATACAAATTAATATCATATCATAATATACAGATTAGATGTGACAGCTGATATACGTGTCATGCTTTCTATTCATACAGTCTACTTACTAATATAGTTAAATGTAAATTAAACTTTTTTGCTTAAACATGAGACAAATTAGGATTACCCCAAAGGCAAGAAACTAGTAAGAGCAATATCCTGAAAAGTCAAAATAGTATTTAGATGTAGGGCCACATTCCTAATTCCATTCCCCGGGGGTAGAGATTCTGTATTTTTCACTTTATCACTGGGACACAAAAGGTAACATCTCTATCAAACATTAAAAAAGGGTATTCTTACTAAATTATGTATATTTAAGAAAACTAACAGTGACAAAAATAACCTGAAGAGTATATTGTTTTCTACGTGGCTTGCCCAGACTATTAAATGTGGGAGCAAGCCTTGAGAAAAATCAAATTGAGCATTATCTGAATTACAGTACATTATAACATACAACTGGCAAAATAAGTACAACTGCGTGATTTAATGTCACTCAAAAGGACTTTCTCCCAACTTTGTACTACTGAACATATCAGGCTCACGTCACCTTCCTCTGCAGCTTTTTTCATGTTGCTTAGTTATAGGTTTCTAACATACAGATCCTCTTATAAAATATTTAAAACTTGGTTTTTAATAGACAATTAGGAAGTTTTTGTATTCCTTTTATCTCTTCAGTTACACCAAGGGTGGGGAACCTTAATTACGTCAACAGCAACTGACTGTCTGAAAAATAAAACCATTGGCAGTATATTAAATATTCCACAGGAAAGTGTTAATATCCCCACTCATGCGGAGCGGTTTGACCACTGAGTCTGATGCTGTCCTTTCTATATGTGTATACAGGCGAAATACAGTGTCTAAAATATGACAGGTAGTAGTAACTTTAGCTATGTATAGAGTATGTTTGTCCTGGGCCAAGACACGCTGATGGCCACTATTTATCAGGCAAAACGAGACATCCTGCCCTAAGGCTGCAGGTCCCATTTCTGGTTTATATCATTCACTCCAGGTAAAAAGGAAAAAGAAGTGCCTGCCTGTTGATGTGACCTAGTCATAGAAAATATAAAATTACAGTGGAAATAAAAAGTCTACACACCCCTGTTAAAATGTCAGGTTTCTGTGCTGTAAAAAAATGAAACAAAAATAAATAATTTCAGAACTTTTCCCACCTTTAATGTGACCTATAAACTGTACAGCTCACTTGAAAAACAAACTGAAATCTTTTAGGTAGAGGGAATTAAAAATATAAATATGAAATAATATGGTTGCATAAGTATGTACACCCTTAAACTAATACCTTTTGATTTTATTACAGCACTCAGTCTTTTAGGGTATGAGTCGATCAGCATGGCACATTTTGACTTGGCAAGATTTGCCCACTCTTCTTTGCAAAAACGCTCCAAATCTGTCCGATTGCGAGGGCATCTCCTGTGCACAGCCCTCTTCAGATCACCCCACAGATTTTCAATCGGATTCAGGTCTGGGCTGTGGCTGGGCCATTCCAAAACTTTAATCTTCTTCTGGTGAAGCCATTCCTTTGTTGATTTGGATGTATACTTTGGGTCGTTGTCATGCTGAAAGATGAAGTTCCTCTTCATGTTCAGCTTTTCTAGCAGAAGCCTGAAGGTTTTGTGCCAATATTGACTGGTATTTGGAACTGTTCATAATTCCCTCTATCTTAACTAAGGCCCCTGTTCCAGCTGAAGAAAAAAAGCCCAAAAGCATGATGCTGCCACCAGCATGCTTCACTGTGGGTATGCTGTTCTTTTGGTGATGTGCAGTGTTGTTTTTGCGCAAAACATATCTTTTGGAATTATGGCCAAAAAGTTCAACCTTGGTTTCATCAGACCATAACACCTTTTCCCACATGCTTTTGGGAGACTTCAGATGTGTTTTTGCAAATTGTAGCCTGGCTTGGATGTTTTTCTTTGTAAGAAAAGCTTTCGTCTTGCCACTCTACCCCATAGCCCAGACATATGAAGAATACGGGAGATTGTTGTCACATGTACCACACAGCCAGTACTTGCCAGATATTCCTGCAGCTCCTTTAATGTTGCTGTAGGCCTCTTGGTAGCCACCCAGACCAGTTTTCTTCTTGTCTTTTAATCAACTTTGGAGGGAGCTCCAGTTCTTGGTAATGTCACTATTGTGCCATATTTTATCCACTTGATGATGACTGTCTTCACTGTGTTCCATGGTATATCTAATGCCTTGGAAATTCTTTTGTACCCTACTCCTGACTGATACATTTTAACAATGAGATCACTCTGATGCTTTGGAAGCTCTTTGTGAACCATGGCTTTTGCTGTGGGATGCGACTAAGAACATTTCAGGAAAGACCAACTAGAGCAGCTGAACTTTATTTGGGGTTAATCAGAGGCACTTTAAATGATGGCAGGTGTATGCTGACTCCTATTTAACACGATTTGGAATGTGATTGCTTAATTCTGAACACAGCTACATCCCCAGTTATAAGAGGGTGTGCAGACTATTTTTTATTTTTCTTCCTTCCACCTAAACGATTTCAGTTTGTTTTTCAATTGAGTTGTACAGTTTATATGACACATTAAAGTTGGAAAACGTTCTGAAATGATTTATCTTTGTCTCATTTTTTTACAGCACAGAAACCTGACATTTTAACAGGGGTGTGTAGACTTTTTATATCCACTGTATGTGTACCTCACAAAGGATAGTAAAAACGTAAAATAAAAAAAGATCCTTGGCTATTATACAGCATAATCTAGCTAAAAATGTTATGTCTACTTCCTTATCTAAAATATAAAAAAAAGGCTAATTCTATTCCCCCTTAAAATAATACAATTACACTTATCTCAGACTGTGTCAATGCATTGAAATGAATTTTTATAGTCCAAAAAATCTGTTTACTGTCATCCTGAGCTTGCTCTCGATCCTAAAGAATGTGAAACAAGCTAAAGCACTAATTTATTTCAGTGAAGCTGAAAATCAGATAAACCTATACCAGCTTGCCAAGAATGGAGGTAGACAGTGATTAAAAGAAACTGCTTGCTAAAAACAACAATAAATTATTCCTTTAAAGGAAAGCAGGTGATTGGAGTAATTCCTGTTTTAAATTTGTATATAAGAAAGTCTTCTATCCTTCTAAAATACATTTTCATTATAATACTCTAGGAATTTAGACAAGACTATGACCTGTATGGTTTTCAGATTTTGCTGCGTTTGAAGGACAGTCCTTTCCATTTGCTGCAGTTCTCATTTCGGGAATTAGAGCCACTGCTAGATTTCTAAGAAGCTGGGTTAGCCAATATATTACTCTAAGAGCTTCAACCAAATTTGTGTAGTTGACCAAAATGAATAAGCATGTATTAGTGAACTTACATTTAAATATATCATCAGCCACATGTTGCCAGCTTAGTCTCCATATTCATTATAAGGTGATATGCAGATGAAAGTTATTTCCATCCCAGGGTATAACTTTGCATGCCAAGGGTGGTGTCTTTGACTCTGGAGTTTTAGCTTGAGAAGGCTAACCTCCTTGCTTTGCGCCAGCATAGCTGCTTGTGGCTGCTCTCACATGAAGTGAGTAGGACTTTGTCGCTCCCAGGCATGTTGCAGCTCATTTTAATCACTACATGCCCTATTGATATAGTAGCAAAGATTACTCGTGTCATGCAAGTACGGCCACAAACCACCAAATAAAATGCACTGCACAAGCTTACTTAAGTTAGAACCCCCTGTGCTAAAGGCACCCCTCTTGGAATTAAAGGTAACGCTCCATAGGTAAAAAAAGTGGAGTCTCTTACACTCACAATGAGAAGGTGAAGACTCAACTGGCAACAACTGTCTTTTAAGGGACGTTTATTTAAAACTTACTATAATGTGTCCAATAAATCAAATAGAAAGTTTACAATGGCCCTTTAACAGCCTTAACTGCCAGGCAATCCTGAAATTAAACTGCATTCTGTTGCTACCAATTCATCCAGACAAGGTGTTAATGTTTAAATGCTCTTATTTGCTCTTCAACCACCCCTTGCAAAAGAAATATTAACTGTTTAGCATTAAGGACCCCTATCTATTTACAGCTCATCAATAGCTACAGTAATACTTTAATGAAAGACTATGAGCTGGATTACATGACTCCCATGGGATCTACAGAAAGTCTAACTTGTAGCTACGAGAGTTCTTACAAGAGAATATAAGTAGATATCAAATGGCCCTGCAGGTTGTTTCACATGAGAACTTACTGATACATAGCTAGGGGATTTGTCACATAGGGTCCTTATGCGTACACTTCTACTGATGCAAATGTGAAGATCTGAACCAAAATAGAGAAACATAGTAATTCCCCAAAAAACTGCAGTAAAGTTAAAGAAATATTGTGGCATTGTGTCTATACTGTATAGCTAGGTTTTTCCAACCCAAACACATTGTTGTAGTTCATTATTCTTGTATATGAACGTTGCAGTTCAGACACATCATATTCTCTGTTCATTTCTAATTTGGTACTAAATGGCTACAGGTGGGTGGGTGGCAGTTTGGTGTGCATTTACCTTTAGGGCTCTGTATTAAGCAGATGTGACATAGTATTAGTTGGGTGTCAGTGTTAAATTGAGTGAGCAGGTAATTGACATTGTGATTTAGTTAACTATTCTTTAGTATTCTTACATAGGGATGCATTAACCATTAGCAAGAGTTTTTGTTCTTTAGGATGTGTAGGCTTAATTTTGTTTTTATTAGTGTCGTTAAAATGCTTCTTTAGGATGTTTTCTCCTACTAGGACATGCAAAGCTCTTTAAAGGCTCACTTGTAATTTAAAATAAATAAAAGTCCAAATTTCTTCTAAATTTTTAAACGGTTTTCTCTTCAAGCACATCTGTGTATCTCCTACCTATGTCGATCAGGGGTTTGGCCAGCTCTTTCTGTGTGCTGGACTATCATGGAGCTTGGAAGCAGGCTGGGCTGATATCACTGACCCCGCCCCATAGCATATTTAATTCTGCCCCCACTGCATACACAGAGGTAACAGTTCTACTGTAACATGCTTGCAACTGCCCCATAGGCCCTGCCCTGTGAAAGGCTATCATAACCATACCCCTATACTGAGCATGCTCAGTCTGAAGCAGTACCTAGAGTGGTCAGACTATATTTTCAGTCCAACAAACAGGAAAATCTGGCTACACCTCCTGATGACACAGGTAGGAAAAGTTATGTAGCTCTGCTTGATGAGAAAACAGACAATTTAAAAGATAAGAAACAATTTTTAACTTTTAATTATTTTAAATTTGGGGTACTGCAATCTACTGTAACTACATATTAAGATGTTATTTTTTTTATGCAATAAAACACATCAGGAGCATTACAGTTAGATGGGACTCATGGTGTACAATGGACCCAGTGTTGGCGATCACTGCTTAACAACTGCAAATGGATAACACTTACAGTTGAGAAGCCTGTAAATGTAGGTACTTGTAGGGGTCAATATAATATAAAAAATACATGTAGAAGGTGAGATCATCCTTCTATAAAAATAATGATCTGCCCTGTCCCCTAATAAATCAAAAATTACAGTGCTTGGCACCTGCTGCAGCAGCAAAAGCGCCACCACTGAAAACTCTATAACATAATTTAAGGCAGTGGTTCCCAACCCTGGTTCTCAGGGTATACCAACAGGCAAGGAATTGAGGATATCCCAGAAAAGGTGCCTTAAACCAAATTTTCAAACATTTGTTAGGATGGAATATTCTCAAATCCTGGCTTATTGGCATGCCTTGAAATCCTAAATTGTAAACTGTAGTTGTGCCGAATGGTTCCATTTAATGTAACCTCTGTTGGCTATTGTAAGGGTAATAGCTCTACATCTGCTGCAATCTACCTATGTAACATCCACAGTATTCTGTAGAAGGAATTCTTAAAAGCTGAATTTGTGTAACATTGTTAAGTAGCTAAAAAGCATAACAGTGAACATAAATGTTATGTGCTACAATTCAGCATATCTGTGAAACTGAAGCCTATTAAGCAGATTTATTTCAGACTGTCATACAATGAGAAGCAATATGCACTTTGAATAGAGTATCAATCCACATCTAATGCCTCGGCTTCTGATTGGACAAGAGTGTCATGAGCATGCCTGAAACAAAAAATCAACTGAGTTGTTTCACACATACTCATGACACTACTTTATTAGGCAAGCTGCACTGAGCTGAGGAAATGGAATTTATTTAAATTATTATTATTATTTTTTTTAGCAATGCCACACTAGGCCAAAGCACTCTCTACACATTCATATAGAGTAGTATTTGAAGAATGCATTTAAATAATGTGTGCTGCTAAATATATTGATAACCTACCTGTTCAAGAACATCCAGTTTCAATTCCAGTTTGCTGAGGACGACATCTCCACCCCACAGTGATAGTTGTAAATCTGAAGGCTTCAAATTCTTGATGTAGCGATTCACATAGCTCATTAAAATAGGAGTCACGTAGGACTCCAACATGGTTAAAATATTCCAGTCTTCACTGCTTTATAATCTGCATTTGAATAAAAAAAAGAAATAAACATAGGTATTAATACAACTTTACGGTTTAAACTGGAGAAAAGAATCAACATAATGCAAATAATGTGATGAGCAAAGCTGGACATATATATGCATATGTATCTGTACACACAGGGCCTCATTCAATTGCAATTTGTCCAATTGAATAGGGAACTAAATAAGCACATAGCTTATTTTTTTAAAGAAGTTTTTAGTTAGTGAACATATATGCAAAAGCAAGGTATTCACCAACTAAAAACTTCTGTAAAAAAAAATATGCTATGTGCTTATTTAGAGCCCTATTCAATTGGCCGAATCGCAATTGAATGAGGCCCACACACTGCTTCATATTATGCGAGTGCAGTTGGATTAGTACCAACTTGGTGACATTAGTGAGATTAATTAGGGATCTTAGTATATGAGGTGATGTGAGCCACTACCAAATGTACATGATGTCATACAGTAGAAATGTCCCTGCAGATTTGGCACACCTGCCAGAGACTGAAGGCATATTTATCCTGTATTTATTGATGAAGTCTATTTTCTAATGCCCTGTATAAACACAAGCCCCCCTTCTCGATTGCTACCTGGTGTGGTGAAGGGGCTTGTGTATCTCAATGAAGTTGTGAGCTATATGATGTAGGATCACCCAAGATGGGCACGTCATAGCAGAGCAGTCAAACAAATAGAGGTCTACTGGAGAAGGAACTGGCAACCCACACCAGTATCTTTGCCAAGAAAACCTTATGGATAGGCACAACCAGAGAGATTGTGATAGATGAGCCTGGAGTGCTGTGGTCTATACGGTCATGGAGAGTTGGACATGACTGACTGAACAACCAATCAACAACAAATAAACACATGATACTTTCTTTAAGTAATTATAGCAAGAAAAATACAGCAATGGTTAGCACGGTTTGAAGAATTCTCAAAAGAGCAAAGCCAGATCTTTTTCAATTTGTCATAACAATAGGGTATATTACCCCACTCAGGATATCATAAATATACTATGCAATATTAACCATATTAAATACTCATTTTCTTTCTGGGTAACATGTATCCTATATATCCTGGGCTAAAACATAATTTCATGCATCAATACTGCTTAAAGTATAAAATTAAATTTCATAAGGTATACATTTATCTCTTTATTGAATTCAAATCAGTTAATTGAAAATGTGTGTGGTCATATTATATTGTATATAGTCTACTGTACTGCACACATTATGCTTTGTTTATTACACCAACTCCACCATAAGTGTAAGATATATATATATATATATATATATAGGCTCTCTCCAGGGTATACCACTAATGCTTGGGTGGGCTATAATTACAACTGTTATAATATAGAAGGCACCATGAGTGTAGTGCACCTTCTCCACATGATATAAACAGGAAAGCACTCAGGGTACTCCCAGCATGCACTCACATTTATATAGATAGACAGATAGATATATAGATAGACAGATTACAATGTACAATAGAATGTATACATGTATCACTGACGGGCACTACACCTCCCTATTAAGTCCTATAGAGCTGGGGCAAGTCTTGTATCATCTGTCTGACAGTCAGTAGCCTGCACACTATAATAAAGGGGGACAATATGGCGGCCCCCTGTACCAGCCCTCCCACCAATCCTTGGCTGGGCTGCTGTGAGGTGTCAGTGGGAGCTGGAGACTTACACAACACAGCACCAGCTCCCAGACCGTCCCCGCCGCATCCACTGCCTGCTACTGTACAGTGTGCTCAGACTTCCCGGACATGACGTCACATAAACATACACCTACTGCCGGATCCGGTATAGTTCCTGGATCCCTGTGCCTCAGCTCCAAACCACGCCCCTTAGTTCTCTCATCCTCGTCTCTCGCACTTAAGGTGGATTATCGCAGTTGCTGAGACCTCTGTGACATTGTTATATGTTTTTTTTTAATAACTAGTAAAACAGTACTTTTTTTTATACCAATTATTCTTTACTACTCACTTGCCTGTCACTTGCCTGTGTACTCTCTCTCTCTCTCTCTGTGCGCTCATTCTCTCTCTCCTTCTCTCTCTCCCTCCCTCCTTCTATCTCTCCCTCCCTTCTTCTCTCGCCCTCCCTCTGCTTCACACTCTCTCTCTCCTTCTCTCTCTCCTTCTCTCTCTCTCTCTCTCTCTCTCTCTCTCTCTCTCTCTCTCTCCTCTCTCTCTATCTCCTTCCACTCCTTTCACCCTCCCTCTTCCCCTCTGGCACCCATTGTGACCCTCGCAATGGGCAGCGCTTATGCGCAACTCGCAATTTTCGAGCGTTACACACAAACTCGCAGTATGACAAATATATTAGTGACTAGCGAATTGCCCGTCAAAAAATGACAGGCATGAAGTCGTAAGCCAGGGAATGTTGTTTTGTCCATTTTTTACCGTGAGGACCTTCGTCATTCATTGCGCGGCTGTTGTTTTTTTGTATTTTTGTTATTACAGGGGCTTTTTTTGTGTATATGTATTCTTGTATGCCAATGAAACAATGAATACATTAAGAAATGTATATACTTTACCTATTTCTAAGTAATATATGCAGGAAGCATTGTGCTGAAGAGCTGGCAATCTGTTTCTATGTTCCTGCAGCATCTAATGCAGGTTTGCACGGTTCTGGAGCTGAGGTGTAAGTGTCAGCAATGTGTGAAGTGTAAATCTGCTGCGTGCGCGAGGGGAAGCCGTTAGTGTAGCTGTGTACTTCCGCATTGTGTAAGTTAGTGTTCTGAAATGGAGCAAATGTGTATGTTACGCTGGTGTGTATGATTTTCCGTCCTTAGTAAAAGCGTATCTTTACCTCGTACGGCTTTTTAGAAAATCCGTATGTGCTTGGTGGTGTTTTGCGGCTTTAGGGTCGTGTAGTCTTTTTTTGTTTGTTTGTTTTGTTTTCCGTCCGCCATTTTTTCTCTTGCTTAGGGGATTTTCGTGTGTGTAAACTCGTGAATTTGGACTTAAATTGACTTAAATTGAGGTGTAACTTCACTTGCAGAGGTCCTGGGTGCCCTTTTAAGCTTTTTATTTATTCTTTGTGTGTCTGTAAAATGGCGGCGAATGTGTATGTGGTACGCGGCTGTGGATGATATTGCCTCCTTAATAAGAGTGTATCTTTACCTCGTACGGCTTTTTCGAAAAGCCGTATGTGCTTGGTGGTGTTTTGCGTGTTTAGGGTCCTGCAGCCTCATTTTCTTATTTTTCGGCGGTCAATTTTTTAATTGCTTAGGGGATTTTCGTGTGTCTGAACTTGGTTATTTGGACTTAAATTGAGGTGTAACTTCACTTGCAGAGGTCCTTGCTGTGGGTAAGCTTTTTATGTATTTTTTGTGTTTTTAATTTTTTCAGGTGCGCACAGTTCGGCCGTTAAGGTCGTACTTTTGCAGTGTCGTAATGTTTTTTTTTTCTAAGTCCTGCGTCTCGTATTTTTGTCTGCTAAGTCCGTAAATTTTGCGTTCTAAGTCCCGCGGTTTGTATTTTTGTGTGTAAGTCCATATTTTGGTAAAGTGCCGCTTGTGTGGGTGTTTGTAACTGCGTGTGAGGCGCCGTAGAGCCTCCACCTCAGCAAATGCGGCCCCTCGCTTCGCGAGGGTCCGCATTTGCGGGCTGCAATGAGCCTTCGGCTCATTGCAGCCTACGTTGTAGCCTCCACCTTCTGCAAATGCGGCCTCTCGCTTTGGGAGGGTCCACATTTGCGGACCAAATTGCGTCCCTCGCTTTGCTCGCAAAGCGTGACGACGATTCGTAGTTTGACAACTATTATATGTGATTTCAGGCTTCTCTTTTCTTTTCTTAGCTTATTTGGTCTATTACTTTCAGGAGGGTGTTTCCTTGTAAATTAAATGTATATCTAAGAATATCCCTGTTTTTACCTTTTTCTAATCTATCACATACTGCTTATATCAGAAACACACATTACATTAAGTCATTCTATTCACATAGGCACCTCATACTAACCAATAGAAACACTGAATTCAAGTACATTTTTTTAACCCTATAATAACCTTCAAGCCAACAGCAGAAACATTGCAGAAATTTAGAGCTGCACTGGTGAATTGCTCATTCAAGGGAGGAGAAAGGGGTGTGGGTTTGGGAACTAATCCTATAAATCCCACAATGCTTTCCTGCAGATACTGTTGTAGCTGTTTCTGATTGGCCTCTCAAAATCAATCAATAGCTTAAGCAAACTTTAAAATAAGTTTTATTATGTTTATTTTGGTATTTTTTTTATGAATAAAAATGCATACACTACTGATTCTCCTCTATCAGATGCACTCAGAATCCAGGAAACTTAAATATGTCTTTAGTGAATTTAGCAGTATAAAGTGATACCCTTTTAACTAGATAAACATTTTATTTAAGAACAGACTGCTGTGGCGCCTTTGGTGAGTACACTGATTGATTGGACTTTTTCCCTGAACTCAGGAATACACTCAAAAGTCAATCCCCAACTGACCTATTTGAGTTTCTTCCAGCACTCCATGCTCTGCACAGACTGATTTCTTGAGGGTTAACTGTTTTTCTCTTTTGCTCACTACACAGAGCTGAAACTGCATGTCTGGAAGTGGGCAGTCAGTGACTCATGTAAACACAGACTTTACTTTATTGAATTTTCAGTGAAAAATGCACTTATTTCAAAAATGTAAAAAGTATTTCAATATGCTTTTAGGAAATCTTTACTGTGGTATGCTCCAAATTGTGCTGAATTAAGTGTTCCTTTAACTACTGAGCGCAACTGGAAATTCACATTAACAAAACAATAGAAGGACACTCCATGATAGAGATGGTGTGACATATAGGTTTAATAGAAGGTCTATGAGAGCGGAATACAGGACCTGCATTAGAATATTGTATTATCAATACTTTATATAGAGAGACTTAGTCTATATACATTTGTTGACCAATCACAATACACAAATTACAAATCAATGCATTCTTTTTTTATATATATTTTATTTAGGTTTTATCAACATTTTACAAAACAGATACATTATCCCAATCTCATTTAACACATAGTTTTTATCATAGCCCCTCATACATATTCCATCATAATAAATCTTAAAATCTTATTTTCCAAGAGGTTATAGATCTATGAAATTATGAAAACAACAAAAGCATAGAAAAAAAGAAACAAAGGGAAAAAAAACGGAAATAGTTAAAGGGGGTCACCTTGTGGGAATTCGCTTTGAATTTATACGGAGAGAGAACAAAATGGTCTTACATTGTCTGTTGTGTTCTTCATATAGACCACAGTGACCCTCTTGATTTATTTTTGGTTTGATTGTCTCTATTGTGACTAATAAAGTCCAATTCCATTTGTACACTTCTGTCAACTCCCCTCCTCTTTATCTCTTGCCAAGTTGGTAAACTTTCTTTCTTTCAGTTGAGGGTGATCAACCGTTTAGCTACCATCAAGATATTAATGATCATAGGGATCTTGACTTTTGGAATATTTTCCTGAAAAAAATGGAACAGGACGGTTTCCTGTGACAGTTCTAGCTTATAGTTAATAACTTTAGAAATACATTCGAGACAGAACATTTGTTTGATCAGGTATGACCACCACATACAGTATGTTTGTGTGATCCCGTCTCTTTAAGACATCTTCAACAATTCCCTGTATATAATTGTGGGTTAATCAGATTGTAATATACAATCTTTGTATTAATTTAAACTGAGTTTCTCTAAACAAACTACATTTAATGCATTCTTCAGTAATATTAAATGCTCTTTGCCAGATCTTCTCATTGAACATATTGTTCCCATTTTATTATTCTTATGGATTTTATATTTTCTGTTACAAGTTTTATATTTTTAAGGCAGTTTGTTTTAGTTTTTTTCTTTTTGGTATCACATAAGACAGCTCAAAATCTGGTAGGATTCTGTTTCTCAATAATTTGTAACTAGAATTCAAAATAGCAGTATAAAGCATGTTAAAGAATAACCAGTTTTCTTTTGGTATCTTCTTTTCATTACAAATTAATTCAAATGTTTTCAAAGTAACTCCTTTATATAAATCTTTTAGGGTTTTCATACCCCAATTTGTCTAATCCACATTCAAAAATGGTAATAATTCTTTGGATATCTTATTAATTTGTATGGCAGGTGATGGAAATTTTATTTAGATTTAAACTTTTATTCAGACTAAACCAGCATAATATTAATACTCTGGGAACTTTTGGTAATGTAATACTTTTCCCCACAATCAATGCATTCTGATTGGTTAAACTCTTAATAAGTCAGAAATGAGACTGTAACAATTTAATTACTAGATTTTGATTGGATGACATAAAGATTCATGTTTGAGCCAATAAGAAACCATAACAATAGCATATAAGGTGTATATATATATTTATATATATATATACACACACACTGCAGGGGGCAAAAATCTTTGTTGCACCGGTGCCCTCCTTTCACTAGCTCTACCACTGCCGCTATGGTAGAAGTCAGGGTGCTGTGGGGTTTCATGGGGATACCCATGATAATAGTATAGTAAACATTATATCATGATATACAATTCTCCTGTTTTATGTATTAGATTCTAAGGTTGTATAATATTAATAATATATATATATATATATATATATATATATATATATATATATATCAGCACTGCATGCATACTGCAAGTTTTTGAGTTTATTGAATGTCCTTTTGAGATATTGGTATTGGTAAATAGCAAAATACAATAATTTGGATAAAATGTACATTTTTGATTCAAACGTTATGGCCTTATAATGGTAATTGTGTGCTATAATGTTTTATAGTTTATGATATACAAATCTTCTCTTTGTGCTAGAATTTGTGCTTCTTAATATTTCACATGTGAGTTCTGCCAAGCAAAATGAAAATAGATTTATAGTAATTTCAAGGATGGAGAAAGAATTATTGAATTTATTATTATTATCCTTTATTTATAACATGCCGACATATTCCGTAGCACTGTACATAAGTTAAGTTCCAGACAAAGATAAATACAAATTAACACCTAGAAAGCAAGAAGGGCCCTGTCTTTGGGCCTCATTCTATTAGCGGCCGCAGCCGCTGCAGGGCCGCAAGGACCGGCCGCAAGCTTTCCGGCTATTCTATTCCCCTCCCGCTGGGGCTTCCGGCAGGCTTGCGGCCGGTGCCTTGCTATCTCTTGCGGCCGCAAGCGCCGGAGGAAAGCCTTTGATCTAAAACGGCCGCAAGGAAATCGGCCGTAAGAAAAGCCTGGTTGCTATTCTATTGCTCCGGGAACCCTGTCTGCAAGGCTAAAACCGAGCCGCAGCTTACTTGCAGCAAACAGGTCCCGCTAGCACCAATTAAGCCCCTAAAATAGCTCAAATAAAGCCATCCTGCACTTTGAGAGGACTATAAAGTGATATTCGGTGTTAGCAAAAATAGCACATAATTACCCTATACTCAAATCCGTAAAATATATATTTTTTAATACACGTAAAATATACATGGAAAAAGTCCAGAGTGCTTGGAGCACCTCAGACACGCCCACGCCGCAGCCGGAAAATAAACAGTTAATTTGAACTCGGGTTTGGGCTGATGTGCAAGCTTGAGAGTGGGTTACTTTTAATCCTCATGTCCCCCAATATGATCCCTAGCATTTACAGAGCTGTACAGTGCAGGCTTGAATTTATTTTTGCGTTTTTAGATTTCAGAGCTTACGGCCGGTTTCAAGATATGCGGCCGGCCGTAAGGGGAGATCCTTGCGGGGCCGTATAATAAAATCGCGAGTTAACTGAACCCCCGCAAGGAATCGCAGCCTTACGGCCGATTTACGGCCGATAATAGAATGAGGGCCTTTGAGTTTGGAATCCAGTGTCCATGGTGCTGTCCCCAAAGCACATTGCAGGATTGAAACTCGCATACTTACAGTCTAAAGGTATTGTGAGTGGTAAAGGAAGGAGAGAAAGGTGATTAGCATATTAGGGTGGAAGGTGATACGCTTCTTTAAAGAGATGTGTTTTTAGTGAGGTTTTAAATCTAATGGAGTGAGGCAAGGAGTTCCAGAAAATAGGGGCAGTAAGAGAAAAGTCCTGAAGTTGAGAGTTGAGGGAGGTGACAAGAGTTGTAGAAAGAAGAAGGTCATTAGCAGAACGAAGAGGGCGGGTGGGGGAGTATTTGGAGATGAGAGCAGAGATGTATGGGGGAGTGCTATTGTTGAGGGCTTTGTAAGTTAGGGTCATGATTTAAATGTTATTCTAGAGGCTAAGGGAAGCCAGTGGAGTGATTGACAGAGAGGTGATGCCGGCACTGAACGTTGTGTATGGAAGATGAGTCTAGCAGAGGCATTCATAATGAATTGAAGTGGAGATAGTGAGGTGGTAGGTAGGCCAACAAGAAGCAAGTTGGAGTAGTCGAGTCAAGAGATGATGAGAGAGTGTATTTGGATTTTAGTTGTGTCTTGTGTAAGATCGTGGCGAATTCGGGAGATGTTTTTTAGATGGAGAAGACCAGATTTAGTTTGTGATTGTATGTGAGGTATGAAAGACAGGGCAGGGTCCAGTAGAACCCCAAGACAATGGGCGATAATGTTGTTGTTGACAGTGAGAGATGTGAGGAATTGACGCTGTGGGAGAGGGAGGGAAGATTAGGAGTCTAGTCTCAGATCTAGAAGAAGAAGAATTGAAAAGTGACCTTTTGACTTGGCGGTAAGCAGGTCATTGGTGACTTTAGTGAGAGCTGTCTCAGTGGAGTGTTGGGGCAGGAAGCCGGATTGGAAGGTGTCAAGAAGGGAGTTAGAGGAAATAAAGCTGGTGGTTATAGATGAGCCGCTCCAGCAGTTTGGAAGTCAGGGGAAGTAGAGAGATAGGGCGGAAGTTAGATGCAACGTCAGATGAGGGTTTTTTGAGGGTGGGTGTAATTGTGGCATATTTTAGAGAAGATGGAAAAATGCCAGTATTTAGGGAGAGGTTGAAAATATGTGTGAGAGCTGGGATTAGTGTGGTAGAGAGGTGTGGGATGATTCTGAGGACAGGTAGTGAGGCGAGTGGATAATACAGGCTGGAGACTTCGTCCTCTGTAGACGGGTCAAAGCAGTTCAAAGTGGCTGTGGGATTGGGGAAGGGAGAAGACTGGGTGTTGCTGGTTAGTTGAGAGGGTGGACTGTGTGACCCACTATGAAATGAGAGTTCATTGCGGATGTTTTGACTTTTATGAATAAAATGGTTGGCGAAGGCTTCAGCTGTGAGAGGGGAAGGGGTGGGAGAAGGTGGTGGGTGGAGGAGAGTATTGAAAGTGGCGAACAGACGCTTGGGGTTAGAGGACTGAGTTGATATCTGTGAAGTGAAGTAGTGTTCTTTGGTGAGATCGAGGTCAGAGGAATAGGAGCGTAGCATAAATTTGTAGTGGAGAAAAGTGCGTGATTTCCTCCATAGTCTCATTAATGAGACTGATTTATTAGTATTTATTTTTAACCCATATATTTCAGCAAATTTTACTAGTATAAAAAAATAGATTTGCCATAGTTGTTCCCTTAGATTGTAAGTTTGCGAGTTTTCATTTGTGTTTGTGCCTTGGTAACATTTTGTACACTGTACATTTAATTCTTAGCTCAAAAGCAGGGCCCTCCATTCTTTGTTTTCTTTCTTTGTGTCTTTTTCTAATAGTGACTGCAATAGAGGTCTAGCAAATTATGCTGGAGAAACTGGACAACCCTGACGTGTACCTCTTTGAATATTTATATCCCCTGGACCTGGATGGAAGTTTTATAGATGACTTTGGGTTATTGTTATTTGAATTGCTTCCAAAAACATACTTTAATGTTTCAAATAGGTAATTTCATACAAGAGACTCTAATACATTCTCTATATCCATTGCTAATAAAAACAGATTGACAAAACCTCAAAATATGGACTAAACTTGGTTTTAGCAAGAGTAATACATTTTATTTGTAAAGGAAACGTGATTTCATTTGAAAATTTTAAAAGAAATATTTAGAATTAATAAAGATGTTTTTATTCATATCTACAAATTAGGCACTTCATTAACTCACTGCCAAAACAAGATATAATTAGACCATATACTGATTTTGAGAAGAAATTAGATTAGGAAATAAAACTCCTTCCATAAATTAAAAAGAAGATGGAGAAACATTCATATAGATAATAAAGATTGGGAGAAAAGTCTAGCTTTTGAAAGGAATAGTTCAAGAAATTACATTTTATTATAAACAGAAGTTTATAGTTACTCATAGAATGTATATGGTACCAACAAAATTACATCAAAGAGCCAGCAGTAGAATTTGAGATTCTTGGGCTCCAACGGATGGTCAAGCTTAGTTATAATAATTATTAAATACAAATATGTATTTTGTTACGGAAGTATAATTTTTCAATATAGCATATTGCAAATATGATGCAACAGTGGATATCTTATGGCATATACAAAATGCTGAGGATACTCAGAATTTCTGTTTGTTTAACCCCTCTCCTACTATGGTTGATTGACTGTATAGTTTTTTTGTTTTTTTTAATCCTGCTTGTTACCACAAAGGTCAGCAGTCCAGAAAATGTAACAAAAATAGATGTTCCATATCAACAAGATGACATTTAAAAATATGGATTTTGTGGGATATTTGCATCTTTTCTTGATTTATCTATCTGCTTATATTAAATACAGCCTAAGAATATATATTTCCATCCTTGAATGCACATGTGCCGTATTGCCCACTTGTATGTCTTCCTGGAATTCACTGATCTGTGAGTTATGTTTTACTAGTTCCTAGGTGGCCAGTCTAGTTGTGCATAAGATGAATTCTCATGTGTGGGCTTTTATTGGAGTAATCACTTGCTGATCATTCAGCTTGTAGATTTAAAGTTCACCATCCAAAGCAGCTAAAATGTACACCATAGGTGAATTATTTCTCTGGTTGACCTTTGCTCCTCCCTCCCTTGCCTGCCCACATCTGGGAGGAAATCCAGCCATGTGGTTCCAGTTTATCCCAATAAATCTCTGCTTAGTAATATACCCAACCATGCCTCAGGATATATCAGACTGGTTTTCCACACAGGATTGGAATCAACTAATCCAGTAGTAAGAGGCGGCACTCTACATAAAAACTACTATTATTCTGTCCAGGGCAAGAGTCCAAAATCCTGAGTTTAACACCTTCAGCTTTAGCGAGTACATATAATTACACTTGCATGGAATATTATATTCCTTTTCCACGGGATTGCAAAAAATCAGTATAAATAGTACAACTATATTCGTATTTACTAGAACAATTATAATCATATTTTTTTTACTAGAAATTAAATTTTCATGTGTAACAGCTATGATTGTCTATAATATACATATAATGTTATTTATATGTATATGTTCAGATTAGATACGCACACAAAAGCAGATCAAGAGCTCTCGGGGCACTCTATAATTCCTGTAAACCCTGATAGGGTTATGTTTGTTGGTGCATATGGTTTAGTTATGTTTGTTGGTTAGTTCGCATGAACTAATGCAGGGGGTACCACAGGGAACTTTTTCTTATAGATGACTTTGGGTTATTGTTATTTGAATTGCTTATGATGCAGAATTTATTATAAGATTATGAAATTATAGTCTAAAATGATTCTCATTAGAAACAAATATTCTTTTAAAGAATGATTAAAAATTTGAGACTTTAATGAACATTTAAAGGGGCATTGTAGCCCCAAATGATTTACCATGCTTTAAAAAGAGCATATTTTTGATTTCTTGATTAAACCCGTTCTTCATACAAACTCCCCCCCCCCCCCCCCCCAAAAAAAAAGTGTAAAATTACTCACATACCTTTTATGGGCCAAATATCCGTCTATAGAATCAAACTCAGAATTGTAATGGTTCCTATATTTTTTATTGTTCCCACAGTTGTCTACTTTTTTACTTTATTAATTTCTGCTTATCTGTGCCTTTAAACAAAACATTTTGAAAAATGCATTTTTTTTTATAGGTAAAACAATTTATATTTAAGTAATGAAATTAACAAGGTTCTCTAGTGGTCCAGTGGTTAGGATTCTGTGCTTTCACCAATGTAACCTGGGTTTGATTCCAGTAAGGGAACCAAGAGGTCACACCACCCTGAAGCCTTGCAGGGTTGGGCCTGGTCAGTACTTCGATGGGAGCCCACCATGGAATACCAGGAGCTGTATGCTGTGGCCCACTGGAGAAGGAACCGGCAACCTACTCCAGTATCTCTGCCATTAATACCAAGTGAAACAGCATGGTGTGTTGCGGTCCATGAGGTCATGGAGAGTTAGAAATTATTGTAAGTGGCAAGTTTCCAATCTTGTAGGGTGCTTTGGGAAAAATTAACACTAAAGCAACACAGAGATAAATGAAAAGCAATATATTTGAATGACTAGTGAATTGAAACTAGTGATTTAGAAGAACATTTTATTTAGAGACCTAGTGACTCTATTTATTAAAATAAAGCAGTTGGGTCAATTTAAACATGTGTTATATCATACATAAATTCCCAAATATTTAATTATTATATGCCATGTATATAAATATGTAAATCATTTTATAAACAAATTTATTAGCCATTAAAAATATGTCCCCACACTGAAAAGGTTGCACACTACTGTTGTAGACCATAATTTTTTTTATACAAAAGACACTTTTATAATGGCTAAATGTGTCCTTTAGATTGTCAGTTTGTGAGATTTCAATCATGTGCTTTTAAAACAAGCACTATGTACATTTGATTTTAAGCTCAAAAACAAGGCCCTCCATTCTTTGTAAGATGTTAATTTTTTAGTTTTTAGTTTTTGCCATGTACTTAACCCCTGAACAGTGCTACGGAATATGTTGGCGCGTTACAAATAAATATAATCACATATATAGTTGTCAGTGTTGGTAACGTCTACGCTCATTGCACTTGCGAGGCGAGCAGTTGAAGCACACATTTCGTTCAAATGCGTAACTATTAAAAAGCCCAAAACAAGCAAAATAACTATAAAAAAATAATAACATTCACACAGAGCATAGGGGGAGAGCCAGGAAGCCTAGGAGTGAAGTTGCAAATGATTTAGAGCCATATTTGCCGTTCCCAGCCGCTCGAATATCGGCTAAGCGAGGGAAAAAATGGAGGACGGAAAACTAAAAAATTCTGAAACAGGATGAAAACGCCAGGCACGCAGAACTTAGAAAATACACGAGGAGCATTGCTATCCTTACAACTTCATCCCTGTCATTCTTGATGGGCAATTTCCTAGTAATAATAATCATAATGTGTAATACAAATGTGTGACCACAGCATCCCTTTAATCAAGCTCAACCAAAGCAATGTAAACCACGATAAAATAAAAATATATATAATAGCTAATAAATTAAAAAAATTTTCTTGTTTTTTTTTTTCATTTTATAGAACAATGTTGTCTATAATCAAGTTTAATTCTTTAAAAGTGAATATTGTAAATATGGGACTCCAATGGCACTCCAATGCTCTTGTAGCCTTAATTGATGTGGATATATCTTCTCTGTAGTTCTGAGCACACTCACAAGGCCTTCTTCTCATGTGCAAATTTTGGTTTATTATAAAGTTAATAAATAATAAGCTTTCACAAAGACCAATTCAAACAATTAGCACTGGAAGTGTGAGTAACACTGCACCTGGTAACATATGCCCCCAACACAAAAAATGATGCACATAAATAGTGATTGCGTTGCCGGGAACAGAATTTTTCAATTATGCTTGTTAGATGTGTGAGTGCTGGTTGAACTCTTTCACCTATGAGCCTCAGACGTGTGGTCATCAATATTATTGCTATATGAGGAATGTTGCTGACCAATTGCTGACCATTGAACATTATAAGACCCATAGACATGTGGAGATAAACTAATTGAACAATTTAAGGGACAATGAGATTTTTCAGCCTTCAGAAATACGCACTAATATATAGAGTATTGTTACAACCTAATAGAATGTACAATTTATTCAGAACAATTTCCAAATTATTTCTGTATAAGCTATTAAGCAATCAGTTGAAAACTCTATGCAAAGTGAAATATAGCAGCCTGTATCATAGGTTAAAGGTCCACTGCCATTTTTTTTCTATATGGTCTTTTGAATAACTAACCTGATAATGGACAATTTTTTTTTAGAAAATAATAATAAATAAACACTATCTGTACATATTTCACTTTTATATGCAATTATTCTTTACTATGGGGTTCAGTTTACTGTGCTGCTTTTTGTAGTGCCTGTGTGCCCTTGTAAAAGTATAAGATTTCCATTAGACCTTGTGAAACCAATGGTAGCTTAAACTGCTATATTTCCATTGTACATTTAGGAGCTTTCTCTGTATTCAAAGTCTCCTTCCATCTCAGGAAATAGATATGTGTAAATTAAAATGTCAACTTCCACTACTGCACAATTGTGTATAACGGGTAATAAATGAAATGTTGTACTAATGTTTTATATACTAGTACATTTTAAATATATAAATCCAGTAGTCATTTAAAAAGAAACAAGTGGATAATTTGGCCAGTTCATTTGTTGTTTATAAAATGTAATTACATTCAACTATTTTAAACTTTTTTCCAAATAAATACATTATTGAATACATGATTATGCTAGGGTTGTCTAATCTAAGACCCAGGGATCTCACTAACCCCTTTTACTTGTCTTATCATTTAATTATCCATCTGTTATCCCTTTCTCTCATTCTTTTTTTCCATTCTCTCTTCATAGAAAGAGGGATGAGTAGTGAGGAGAGAACATGGATGTTGAGAAGGGACTGACACGTTAACATGTCACTGTCCATTCTTAGAAAGTTGCTATTGTTACATAGCATAGCATAGTTATATAGCAATTAAGGTTGAAAAAAGACATTCAATCCATCAAGTTCAACCCTTCAAGATCTCCTCTGATCTGCAATATGCAGATTAATTAATAATGAATTAGGTGTTAATTAATTATTAATCAATTATTTAATTGTTTTGTTTTAATTATTAATTGATCCAGTGGAAGGCAAACAGAAAAAAAAAAAACAAGTGAGACTTAGCCAATCGTCTTACAGGGAAAAAAAAAAAAAAATTCCTTCCTGACCCCAGATACTGGCGATCTGATTTCTCCCTGGATCAATATTGTCTCTCTAATTTTCCATGATAACCCTGAATTCCCTTTTTAATTAGAAATAAATCCAGTCCCCTTTTAAAGTTATCTATCGAATCCGCTGTCACCACCTCCTCTGGTAGAGAATTCCACAGATTAACCACCCTTACTGTGAAGAACCCTTTTCTTTCTTTAAGGTGGAATCTTTTTACTTCTAACCTCAAGGGATGTCCTCTTGTCAGTTGAAAACCTCTTGGCACAAAAAGCTCCCCTGACAAATCTTTATACTGACCCTGGATGTATTAATATAAGGTAATCATATCTCCTCTTAGACGCCTTTTTTCTAGAGAAAATAAGTTTAATTTGGTTAGTCTTTCTTTATAACTTAGCCCCTCCATTCCCCTGTACCTTTTCCAGCTCTAAAATGTCCTTTTTATGAAGTGGTGCCCCAAATTGTTGTTCATTCCTTCAGTCGTGTCCGGAATTTGGTGGTCATATAGACGCGCACACCAGGCACATCTGTCTGTCTTTCTGGTTCGCTCCATATGGTTTTCATGGCATAGATACTGGAGTGGTTTGCCAGTTGCTTCTCCAGTGGACCACAATTTCTCTGACCTGTCCTTTCACCATGACAAGGTAGGGATCCACAAGAAGAGCTTACCTGTAGTAAACATGCATTGGTGCAAGATCATATGAATTGTGTTGTGCTGAACATAGTATTACTATATATGTGTATTTAGTATATGGTGCGCACAAGAGTAAGAGTAAGAGAAGCTCTCCACCGTACAGAGTACAGACAAGAAATACATTGGTAAGCTCATCCGCTGTTGAAATACATCGAGCAAATGCTTTAAGGGAGCAATGTATAAAATTGCTATTTTTTGGATCCAAAGAGTAAGGTACATTGTCTTCTCATTTGCATATTGCCGCCTTTTAGATATGCAAATTATGTTATTGGAAGGGGGCTATTTAAACCTGCCATTCAATGTTTTCAATATATCTTTTTGCCTTTTGACAAAGCTGCTTTAAGGAGCGAAATTGCTATCAGGCTTTAAACTTGTGGGGCTATTTTTTTCTATACCTTTGGTACATTCACCACTCAAAAAATTTAATTGCGAAGCTCCCTATTGTTGGGGCTGACTAATTAGTTAGTGTGTTGCTACCATATAGGTGATGTTTATGGCCTGCAATGCACTGAATCAAGCACATGCACCAATGGGGATGTGGTCTAAGATTGTCCCAAGGAATTTGTTGTATTGTTTTTATAGTTTTTTTTTTTTATATTGTTGTAGAGCCCATTGCTAGAAATGGGAATTTGTGCTCAGTGCACACACACTCTACATTTTAAAAGGGCTAAATTGAATGGGCTAAGGGCAGCAATACAACATATAGACTGGGATAAGGAACTTACATGGAAAAATACTGAAAATAAATGGACAACATTCAAATCCTTACTAAATATACATACACATCAGCATGTAACATGTGGAAATAAAATAAATAGGAGTAAATCACATTGCATGTGGCTTAACAATGACTTAAAGATAATGATCAGGAAAAAGAAACATGCATTTAAATTGTACAAGAAGGAGGGAACAGAGGCAGCTTTATGTGACTATAAGGAAATCAACAAGGCTTGCAAAAGGGCTATTAGACTGGCTAAAATAGAAAATGAGAAGTCAGTTGCAAAGGAAAGTAAGACTAACCCTAAAATATTTTTTAAGTATATTAATGGGAAGAAGATGAGGAAGGAAGCTATAGGAACATTACAATGTGACACAGGCCATCTGAAAATTAGTGACTAGGAAAAGGCAGATGAGCTAAATAGGTTCTTTTCTTCGGTATACACAAGGGAGGTACCAGTGGTTGGGACACTGCAACATAATGGGGCTACACTACCTTCACCAAATAATTGGTTAACACAGGAAGAAATCCAAAAGAGATTGGAGAAAATAAATGTTAATAAAGCCCCAGGTCTTAATGGAATACATCAAAGGGTACTGAGGGAACTGAATTCTGTAATAGCCAAACCATTATATCTAATTTTTCAAGACTCACTCACCACAGGGTCTCTACCAGATGACAGGAGAAAAGCAGGGGTAATACCTATATTTAAGGGAGCAAGAGCAAATCCGGGTAATTGTAGACCAGTGAGCCTCACATCTGTAGTTGGGAAGCTTTTAGAATGGTTAATAAGGGACAGTATACAAGAATATGTCTATTTGAACAAGATCATAAGTAGCAGTCAGCATGGATTTATGAAGGATAAGTCATGTCAGACCAATCTAATTAATTTCTTTGAGGAGGTTGGTAGGAACTTTGATCATGGCAACTCAGTGGATGTAGTTTTTTTTGATTTTGCAAAGGCTTTTGATACAGTGCCACATGGGAGAGTTTTGAGCAAACTAAGGGATACAGGAATTGCAGTAAATATCTGCTCATGGATCGAGAGCTGGCTAAAAGACAGGAAGCAAAGGGTTGTTGTAAATGGAACATACTCAGATTGGACTAATGTGGTAAGTGGGGTTCCTCAGGGTTCAGTATTAGGTCCCCTCCTTTTTAACATATTTATTAATGACTTGGAAGTGGGATTGGAGTGTGGTGTCTCCATTTTTGCTGATGACACAAAGTTGTGCAAGGTAATTAAATCAGAAAATTATGTACTTCCCCTTTAAAGGGATTTGCATAAATTAGAGAAATGGGTATCTAAATGGCAGATGAGATTTAATACAATGAAATGTAAGGTTATGCATTTGGGAAGGAAAAATAGCCACCTGCAACACTGGTAGATCTGTCCCTGTTTGGTAGATTTAATTGAGTAAAAGAATGTAAACAATTGTGTAGTTTATTTTAGTATTAAAAACGGAGAATCTTCCATGTTCATTTGACCTCAAGGGGTCCTGATAATCTCTAACTTTATTATGTCATGAAGGTTGGAGGAAGGGGCTCTCTGGAGGTCTGGTCTTAAGGGCTTTAATACAATGTGATTAGCTGGAGTCTTCTTTTATTCTGGGTTCCCTGGTGGTTCAGTGGTTAGGATTCAGTGATTTTACCACTGCGGCCTGGGTTCAATTCCAGTCAGAAAACCAAGAGGTCACACCACCCTGAAGCCTAGCAGGTTTGGGCCTGGTCAGTATTGATAGGAGACCACCTAGGAATACCAGGAGCTGTATGCTATGGCCCACTGGAGAAGAAACTGGCAACCTAGGGGACCAGCATAACCGTGGACATATGGTCCGGGTATATTACAGAGAGTCGGAAATGACTAAACAACGCAAAAAAAGCAAAAAGCTTTATTCTAGGCTTCTAGACAGATATTGTTGTCAGGTGAAACCACTTTAACGCAGCAAGTCACCAGCCAATGAATAGTACAATTTTTCTTATATAATCATGTGCCTGAAAATTTAGCACTTCTGTTAGCCAGAGCAGCCTCCATCAATTAACTTTGATGTGTGTGTATAGACAAGCAGCAGTTCAATTTGATCTTTAAAAGTAAGACTAATATTTGATATTTCTTTTTTAAATCATTGAATATAAATATTATAAATGAATAATTAAAACGTCTAGCTCCTGTTTTAAATATTCATTTATAATATTTATATTCAATGATTTACAATGATCCTTTTATCTTATATGCTCATGCCTCAAATTTTAAAATATTATGGATTTTTTTTCCGTTTTTATTTTTTAAGGTGAATTTTGCTGTCAAACAATAACTATTTTTCTTATGAGCGCACATATATTTTTCTGCTTTCACAGACAAGCCTGGTCTGACTCGAATGCCATTGCCTGTCTACGTTATTCATTAAACTGTAAAAATAATTTCTTTTTAAAGGAGAAAAATCCACTTAGATACACAATCAAAGGTCAACTGCCTCTTTTATTTTTTTAGCAATCAATTAGACGCCTAATTTAATTAGGCAAAGATTTGTCAAACTATTTATCTGAAGTGAAGATCCCCAGGGAAAACAGTAGAAAAACACACCAGTTTGGTGTCTGACATATTCCATGTGCACTTTATACTTCTTTGGAAAAATGTCATACAGGAATAAAAATGAGAAAACTCAGACTGTATCAGTCATAAGTTATTAAAGGACCACTATAATCAAAAATGTACTAAATGGTATTTTGAATAATTAAACTTTCTAATATTCATATTGTTTTTAGAATGCAAGAAAATGACACACATCTTACATTTCTTTTGTATGCAATTCTTCTTTATTATGGCAAATAGTTTTCTTTTGTAGCCTGGCTCTGTCTTTTTTAATTTCCCCCAAGACTGTGTCTGTGTAAAATAGTGAACTTACCAGAAGTCTTAAATGTGGAAACAATGGGATAACACACTAGAAAGACAACTTAGGTAAACAGAAATTGCATGGAAGTGGACAATCCCTTACCTAATACCCAAGAAATCCCTAACCAACCAAACCCCTTTACATTCCCTGCCTGACAGGCTAGCACCAACAGCTCTAACATGGGGCTGATATCTTCACCCTAGGAATCCTATTGTCAGCCAACTTGAATAGCACAGCTAGATCTGCTTTCTCCCTGTTGGTTTTACAAAGCTATATTTTTATGTATTGGGAAATGTGGAGCTAATTGTGTATTCTGGTTGCATATCACATCCTTCTGTTTCTTTACCACCTTTCTAAGCCTGCTTTCCTCTGTGGTGGGTCCAGCATTCTTGGTACTCATCGGAATATCCCATCTGCTCCTCTTGGGCAGAATGCAGAGTATCTTACTATCAAGAAATGGGTGTGGCTATTGGGGACTATTTATAACCAGTATCTTCAAACCCAGATTTAATAAGATTTCCTAATTATAAAAGCTCTCGCTTGTATCTTGTCATTTATTGTACCCACCCCATTGTACTGTCTAATGTTTTATTTCCTATTAGGCCCATGATTTTCATTAGTATAGAACTGTCATGGAACAATCCGTCAACTGACCAACCACAAAAGAATTCCCACTGGCTAGGTTTATGCCCTGAACTGCAGGGTAGGGTGTTGAAACTCGGACCTAGAATCACCTAGAAGATTATTGCTATGCAGGAAACTCTTTACTAAAAGGTTCTAATGAAAGAATTGGACAACAACGTTGTTGCTATTCTACAAAACTAGCACGCTTTATTGGGGAACACACAGGGAACTTATAGCAACCAAACAAGGATGGGAAACCATTATCGGTGAACTTCGTATAAAGAGTTTAAACTTTCCTTCCCTTTCCTACCCAGTAGCTGGTGTGATAACAGTGGTGACCTCATGTATGACTTCATATGTTGGCCGTGGGGACTTGACAGTTGAGATCACGTACTGCCCTGATGGTGTAGGTCAACAAAGATAGTGGTAGATTATGTACTGGCCAATCACAAGTTTGGTCTCTTGATAGAGATATACAGCCCTCCTGGAGTTGTGGGCCACCTGTCCGGGCTATGCCTTCGTATACAACATAGGGCTTCCCTCACGATTCTCACTGTAACCGTCTCTCTGGGTAGTTACATCAAAGTGTCTACTTGATGCTTCCATCCACCAACGGTACTCACAGATTCAGGTTATGCCAGCCATGGAAACATGAGGAAAACCCTGTCTTATATCTGCCATGGGAACTTTGTTAATTGATGAAAGCCAAGATCCCTATGAAGTAACTTTTTTTAACTGATAGTTTTAATAGGGCTATCTATATAGCTATAAGTGGTATCTGAGGCCTTTTTGATGTACTATTGTGGATAATTAAATACTTAATTTATGTCTTGGCTCGATTATCTAACTCTGTTCACCCAGGAAGCCATAGTTTATTGTATCTCTGTTTCAGCAGCAATCTCCCCAGTCTTTTCATGGCAGTGCTAGATAGGCAGGGTTCGACCTAGGATGGTTGCAAGTGTTGGTATGGTCCAGTTCCTTATAGAAGCTGTGCCCACAAATTAAAAATCCACAGTCATTAACTCTTTAAAGATCACTTGAAATAGAGACCCATAGGACAACGGGGAATGGGGGTAACGGGTCCATTTGAGGTTTGTGACAAGAACTCATCCGTTAAGTCATAATAATTATAGACCACAAGTAATATCAGTCACAAAAATACAGGTTCATTATAATATAAATCTCTGATTGAATAGTGTATTAATTTATAAACATTAGGTCAATTCATTTAAGTATAAATTAATTATTATGGTAACAAGAACCTTAATTCCATGAGATTTAGAGTTGGTTTAGCTAAGATTGCTATCACTTTTGTTACTCCAGCGAGGAATCTTATTTACATGAACACATGCTTACAAAAGGCCCCTGCAAATACAAAATTAGGAGGAAGACATGATGGTAAACATATGGAGTGAATATGACGCAAATAACCTTGCCATGAAAACTGGCCCAAATCAACATTTCTATAGCACCTTGCTCAAGCTTCTTGGTTTTCAATCTTGTAAGGTGTTTTCAAAACAAACACTATGTACATTTGATTTTACGCTCAAAGACAGGAGCCTAAATTCGTTTGCAATTTGGTAATATTGTTTTTGGCTTGTACTTAACCCCTGTATAGCGCTACTGAATATTTTGGCGTGTTATAAATAAAGGATAATAATTATTACTGAACTAGGAACTTGCCTGTCAAAAATCACAGGATTAAAATTGTAAGGCTGGCAATGCTGTTTGCCACACAATGTGAACTATCAAGGGTTAGGAGAGAAAGTGCAAGGATCTCCTGGTGCAGATTATGTCAATCATTTGAAATGGAGGTAACTTCAGGTTCAAGGAGGTAACTTCAGGTTCAAGCTGTAAGACTCTCACCTGTTTGGACCTCAACAAAATGAGGTATTGAAAGCACTTAAGTAGTGTATCAGAAGTAAGATGCTCCTGATATCTTGTTTGGTCCTGGTGTCTGTCGACTTTTCTGATGGTCTGAATCCCAACGTTCTGTATTTCAGTGGGCTCAGCGGAAATCTTAGTAGGGAGGCTTAGTGGGAGATAAGCAATACCCCTGATCTATCAGTTCTCCACTTCAAAAGTTCAAGAAGGGGGTGAAAATAGGATCTGGAATAGCTCAGTGTGTAGGGTCGCTATCACAAGTCCAGAGTAACAATGTGAGGCTTTTGCTTTTCTGAACACCTTCAGCGCTCATTGCAAACCTCTTCCCTGTGTACTTCAACTTTCCTGCTTTGCACTGATCACCTTCGGCGCTCATTGCAAGCCTCTCCCGCTCATGGCGCTCATCTTCAACCTCGTGATAAGCGCCTTTGGAGCCTCATCTTGTGGCTCATAATGAGTGCCTTTGGCGCTCATTGCAAGCCTTTCCTCCAGCCTACTGTACGGCCCGCTCATTGCAAGTTTCGTTAACCTGCAAATTTTGTGCTTGGGATTGCCATGTGTCTCTTTCCACCATCTCCCCCCTGTCCCTTCCCTTTGTGTTTGTCCTCTGTGTGTGTGCTGAATGTTTGCGTGTTACGCGCTGAAGGCCTTTTGTTTTATTTTCAAAGTCCAGCGTGCCTTGCGTTGTTTGTGTAAGTGTTACTGTCTTTGCCATTGTGTATTTTCAAAATCCCACGTGCCTGGCTTTGCTCAGCCTCGTTTTCATGCAGTTTCAGAATTTTTTACGGTTTTCGTCCGCCATTTTTCCTGGCTCTCCCTTTGTCCTGTCTGTGAGTGTGTTATTATATTTGTTAATTTTTTGTGTTGTTTTTAGAGTTACGCGCTTGGCAGCCTAAGTCCCGCTTCCTTCAACGGCTCGCCAAGTGAGGCTTCACACTCATGCAGCCTAAGTCGCGAGCCGTACAAGGCTCACCTCGCTTTGCAGATAAGCGCCTTCGTGCGTGACCAACATCGCAAACGTTAGAACAGCGTTCTTGGTCCACAACTATATATGTGATATTAACTAGTATAATTCCCTGCATACCGCTAACTAGAGTCACATTTTTTGCTTCATGGAGGAGAGGATAATTTTAGGCAAGTTTGTTTGAGCAGAGCATTCAAAGAGGGACACACTTTCTGTAAAATGGACAACCAATAAAGGGATTTCTCATTGGAAAATATTAAGAAATAACAGATAATTTTCCTGTCACTACCTAGAACCTTTAGCTACAGCAACTACACAGATTTACTGTGGGATAACATACGGTACATAACTAGCAATGAGCTTCACCAATGCTCACCAATGTTAGACTTTCCCTTTTTTTGTTTGCCAATAATTTCGGACTTTGTGCTCTCCCAGGCATATCAATCAATAAGTTGGTGTGATTTTGCCTAGGACCTCCAATGTATCCAAGCACTTGCACATTGTCCAAAATTCTTGTGTGCTGACATATTACACCAGCCCGTTTGAAAATTGACTCTTATGCCGTTAGCTGGAAAAGTTCATGGAGAATCAAGCCTGAGAATTCCCGTCTGCGCATTCTTCTTCAGAGGCTAAGTTTACTATGTCTTTTCCAAAAAACAAATTGCTTCTGTTGGACTCATGCCTGCAACCCACAGATTACTGTCAAACGCAGGTCACAAACTACGGCATTACTTAATAGGCTACTTGGTATGCAGCAACCAACATTCACACTGAACACATGGTCCAAAATTGTCTTGTGTTGGATCTTATGGGCCATCCATCATTCTTATATGCTCGTTGACACAGAGAATTTCAATGCGCCACTCTGCTTAACTATGGAAATTTGCATAAAAAGTAGCATCTTTGATTGCAGATGGCAGCTGATGAATAAATGCAGAAGATAAGGTTAAGTAAGAACATTTGAGGTTGATTTATATATTTCAAAAATTTTAGCTTGTTGGTGTTTCACTTTTTTAGCTAAAGGACCATTGCAGTTCAAGAAAAAAGACAATTGTTTGTTGCGTATATACCAAACTAAAAATATTAGTAGCTGTGTAAGACATGAACATAAAGCATTTATTTAGAAAATCTGACTCGTTTTATAAATACAAGAATCCATTTTGTGTTTGTTACATCACTTCATCAGAGCTGAATCAAGATGGAGTTTGTTTTGGCTATCAGGGGAGAAAGGGTACGGAATGTAAAGATAATTGGATAAGACTGAAATAGACACAACACCCATTCTCTCTTATTAGCCAGGAAGAATACACCTTGCATCATTCACTGCAACATTAGCTATCCAGGAATGTTAACACCCCACTCACATACACAACTTGCAACAATGTACAATAGATCTCTCCAGGATCCTAAGATGCATCAAAATTAATTTTCTTTCTAATTAAAAGCAGTTGTATGACTTTTTCTTGCTTAATTATTCTCTTAATAAGACAACTTTTTCAAACAAATATTTTTTTTCACTGTGGGGTGGTAATTTAATAGTTTAAAATAACATATTGTTTTATAATCATATTGTTAATCTTGCAGATTTTCCTAATTTACATTTATGTTCTCTATATATTGTATCATTTTCAGCTCTCTACTCACCAGTATCTCTGGTAGGGCAACTCTGATCTTGCTAGTTTACAGGAATTTAAGGGACACTGTCACCCCAAAACCATGTCATTTTTAAAGGTTTTTCTTTTAGAGCATTAAGACTGGCTATATATTGTACTAGCCATTTTCTATGAAGTAAATACTTATTTGTCATTGTTTGTGTTGCATTATTATGCAAATGTACTGCTCATAAGAAGTAAATAGATTCTTTTATCTGCTAATTGCTGACACTGCTAAACTGCTTGTTTTTGCAAAAGTTAAAGCAAATAAAAGAAAAAAAGTTAAAGCAAACAAGCATAACATATCTCAAGTATTTGTTTGCAGTTAGATCCCTTGACTCTTATCAAGCACAATAAACTTCACAATAAGCCTCACTTGTCTCAGGAATTAGTCACTGTAGAGAGAAAAGCTAGTACAATGTATAGGCCAACTTATTATTAGAATGATACCGGCCCTTTAAGAATCAACTAAAGATGTCAAACAAAAATATAATTTTCAATGATTTTTCGTATACAAAGCATTAATATATATATATATATATATATATATATATATATATATATATATAGTAAATAAATAGTACATTTGTGTTCACGTTTAAATGTCTAAAACAAGTAAAAAAATTAGTTTTCTGCTCAAAATTCAGAGAAATACAGTTATTCGATTGCATTCTGGGAACCTGGGACATGCAAATGTGCCCCACATGGGCGTCGCTCTTGTAATTCAATGCCATTTTAAACATGGCTTCCTTTAAGCATATGTCTGTTGTATTATGCAACTTTAAGCAAAGCTCAGGATGCATTATACAGAAGCCAAGAAACCTGCCCATGTACACCAGGTTACTGCCTCTCATCAGCGTGGGCCCAGTTCCTAGCTTGTGTAGTAGATTTTGTGGGGAGGTACTTTACCACAATTATTTAATTTATAATGGGCAAAAGAGCAACAGAAGCTCTCCACTGTACAATAGTACAGTATATAAATAGTACATTTGTGTTTTTACTTGAACATCTAAAACAAGTTAAACAACATGTTTTCTGATCAGAATTCAGAGAAATACAGTTATTGCACTGTATTCTGGGAACCTAGAATGCATCGATGGAATTAAGCTATTTTAAAGAGATAGTACTGATAATGGGCAAAAAAAAAAAATAGTATGTTAATATAAAACAAACTTATTTAAATGTGTTACCTGTTTATACAATTGTATGCTGTCCTGGCATTATGAGTTGTTATCTTCTAATACCTTTCCCTGTCTCTGAGTAGATGCTTCTTTCAAGTAGGTTAGAACTGTGGAAGTTTAAATTAGCTATTTTCCACATAAAAAAGTTTTATGCGCAGGGAATCAACTTTGCTAATCTGCTCTTCAGGCAAGAAGGAGCCTTTAAATTTGAGACATAATAATAGATAAGAAGATGTCTTTACAAGACAACAATTAAGATTGCCAAAACTACATGTAATAGGTAGTAAATTAAAAGTTGTTTTATTTGATTTAATTATTAATACTAGTTCTCTAAAACAGAGAACTGAAAATATGTGGACTAAAATGTCCATTTAAAAGTTTGGTGCTAAGTCAGTAATCCTCAGCATCCAATTATAAAGCTGTTAAATGTAGAATGTAATTTTATAGTGTAAAACAATGTGTAAAGAGTGTAATCGAGAAGCCTCTTGACTCTGAAAAAGAAGGAGAAAGAAAAACACAGGTTTGGGTCTTATTATTCTGACCACAGAATAACTCAGCTGTTTAACCTGTGAAACTAAAGTCTTGCTCATATTTGTCTTTTTCAGCATGTCATTAGGGGATGTCAGCAACACGGACATTAAATCATTTCCCTGTAGTGAAGAATGCAATGCTGCTGATTGAGATGTGGAAACCAAAAGAGGTCAAAATATCACGCAGAGCTTCAGGAAAATAAACGGCTTTATAACTTATAACATTGAATTACAAGCTGAAGGGAAAAATAAACGACAACGTGGTCAGCTAACATGATCCAGTAGAGTTAGGGGAACCGGTGGAACATGACCACGTATTATGTGTGCCCATTTTTCATGTGCAATATATGTGGTTTGGAACTGAGAGATGGATCTTTTATATTAAATGACTTGTCTAAAGCTATTGAAACTGACAATGTGTTAAAGGCATATACTAACCACTACTTTGCATGTAGAAACGGTTTGATTTGTTTTATTTTATCAGCATTTTCATGCTTATAGGAATTATTCCTTATCCTAAAACAATAACTGTAAATCTATATAGTAAATATGCTCTTGCATAAAGTGGCTGCTGCTAAATTGGTGAATTTTTGCTTGACCCAATCTCTGCATCTGCTATAAGGCTGCACTTGCAGTGGCATCGGAAACCTGAATGAGGCTCCATTAAATAAACCAATAGCATTTTAGCTATAAACAGGCGGTACTGGGGTTACGGACGAGATATGTTCCTGAGAACGTCTTTAAACAGGACTTGTATGTAACTCGGATCTCTGGAAAATAATAATAATATAATGGCTCATATCTGGTAAGATTTATTCAGTGTAATTCTCTAAAATTAATAATAATAATACCCCTGTACTGTAATAATAAGAAAAAGCTCATACAAAAAGCCTTTGGCGTCCGTTCTTAGGTATGGAATGTTTGTATTTTGGGTCGTAGGTAAACCGAGGACCTCCTGTAAACATGTACTGTATACTTATTTATGCATATAACGAGATGGCTCTGAGGTAGAACAATTGCCTCTAATAGGAATGTGTTAAAATAAATAAAATTGTCAAATTTGATTTTATTGGTTAAAAGGAAAATGTTTATGAACAATAAATTGTTATTACAGCAGTACCCCGTTTAGCGCTACACATGCGTTCCTGCATGCAGGAGCTCTATGTGAAAAGATTGCTAAAAGGGGGAATTTTATCGCCATGTCTGAGAACGCATGTGGAGCGCTAAACCGGGTATTGCTGTAATAACAATTATTGGAGAATGCTGAGCGGGGATTTAAAGTACTAACAGAGGTTTGGTGCTCAAAAAACGCACTACCGTGAGGTTTAGCACTAAGCGTGGAATTACAGGGGAAAAGAGCAATATCAGCGCTCAAGGGGTAGCAATTTAGAGTACTGTTTATATATGTACTAGGAGATTGCCCGTCAAAAATGACAGGAGTTAAATTGTAAGCCTGCAAAGCTGTTTGCCACACAATGCGAGGCTATGGGCCCTGTGAGTACCTTTGGCGCTCATCGCGAGACCTGCACTGAGTGCCTTTGGCACTCATCGCGTGGCCGAAACTTTCCAGCTTTTCAATGATCACTTTCGGCACTCCTTGCGAGCCCCACAATGAGCAACTGCCGCTCTCATCAGGTGGCACGCAATGACCGCCGTCGGATTTTTGCGAGGCGCACTGTGCATGTTCGGATTTCAGTCCTAAGTCATACGGGTCGTAAGTCCTGCGTCTTCGCGCTCATTGCAGCCTAAGTCTCAGGGGCCTTGCGGTTGCAGCCCGTAACGGCTATCCTCACTGCGAGAGGGCTGCGAGCGTGACGAACATCGTAATCGTTCCGGACACTGGCAACTATATATGTGATATGAACTTGTACTCACAGGAAGGAATTTCTTTGTTTTCTTCACTTGGTTTTTGTCTCTCTTCCTTTTTACCTTTCACCCTGCTGGCTGCTGTTTCAAATAACTGATATGATATAAATGTTTGCTGTTTATCAAAACAAGTAAAGCCTAATATGGTTCTTTAATATCTCCCAGTGTCACTTTTTGATGCATAACAAACAACTTTAAGCCTTAATATTTGGTTACATCTAATTCTAGTAGTATTCAAATATCATGTTTTTGCTAGGATCAGCATGTAGGCATACATTTTACCATATCCTTGATAATAACAATTTAAACTCAAGGTTTAAACTCAAAAGTTATCTGAGATGACATGTACCAGACGTTTTTTGCAATGTATGTCCCTAGTCTGATTTAAATCAGTATATATATATATTTTTTTTTTTATTGTACAATCCCTTTAATTCAGATATTTTTATTCTTCATAATTAGCCAGGACAGAAGAGCAGTTTTTATTATGCATAAGAAATAATTTTCCCTGCAGAGAAAACATTTTTGGAGGACGTGGCTTTGGTCCCAAAGTGCTGATGCTATGACCCTATCATCAAGGCCAGCAGCTTTTGAAGCAAGACATTTTAGTCCTGAAATAGTTTACAGATTTCCAGTATAAAAAATCCTCTTCACTACAAGCAAAATGTTTTAGGCATTACATTTTCTAGACACATTTCAAATTAAAGCCAACAACATAAAATTGTGACATGGACATGGAGTTGATGTTTTTATTTAAATCGGCAAGGATATACATGTATGTAGATATTATTATAGACGAAAATTTGGAGTTAACATCTTGCCTTGTTCTGCCTTTCATTTAGTTTTACTGACATTTTAATTTGATTGTACTAAGAGATGCTATGATTACATCTTCTTTTTCTTTCATGGTATCCCTGAACACATTACCCATCTCTCCCAACACTGTGTTGGTAAGATTCATACAAAGGACCACTGTAGTTCCAGAAAAATTACACCTGTTTTTCAAGTATGCAACAAACTAATAATATTAGTAGCTGTGTAAGACATGGAAATAAAACATTTTTGGGGAATATATCAGAATAATAATATCAGGATTGTTTAAGAGTACAGGAATCCATTTTGTGTTTGTTACATCACTTGAGAGAGGGATCATGGGAGGTGCATTTTTTATCAGTGGAGGGAAGGGAGGGCAAAGAGCCTTTGTTAGGGCCCAAGTAGGTTCTATTATAATGAAAATGCCCCACTCACACACAACTTCCAATGTATCAAGGATTCATCCAGGATCCAGCAGATACATCAACATTTCTTTTTTTTTTTTACTAATTAAAAATTAGCTTTATGACTTCTTTCCTGCTTAATTATATTCTTAGACTAAATGTTTTCAAACATACATTTTTTTTTTTTCATTCTACAGTGGTCCTTTAAAAAAAGATTATCCCTCAGATCAGGTCCAGGACCTACTGGCTCTAGGATATCTTTGAACAGTTCATATTCCTTAGAATATGCAGGAAGATTTGTACTCTTTATCCCAAGCAATACAGTTGGGGCATAATTCGTGCATTGTGGTTGACAGAGTTGTAATTGGAGTTACATTTATTTATTTACATTTGTATGTAGTACTTTTATCCAAAACACTTTACACAGCTATAACAAGGTACATCATTGAGATATTGTGAATTAAGTTTTGTTGAGCAAACATAATAGACAGAGGATAAGATGTGATTTGGGTTTGTTGCTGGGCCGAGGCAAGATCAGGGTTGTGGATCCAGTAGGTGAAGTTGAGGGACTGGAAGAGGTAGGGTGGAAGAATTTAAGTTGTATCATGTTGGAAAGCAAGGTCAAGTAGGGAATTGTAGACAAGGGTTTAGAATTTGAACATGCAGTGACAGGAAACAGGAAGTCATTGGAGTTGGGCAAAGAGATGGGAGGTGTGGCTTGTGCAGTCAATATTGGATAAGATGCAGGCAGAATGCATGAGCTGGAAGACTAATGAGGAGTGAGTTACAGTAGTCCAAGCAGGTGAGAGTGAATTAGCATTTCTTTTTGCAGATGTATTGATAGAGTGGAGAATTTTCTTGATGTTGTAGAGTTGGTATCGGCAGTTGTGAGTGACCAAGGATGTAGTGTACACAATCAGAGACAGTGGTGGGAAAGATATGGTAGGTGGGGAGGCGTGAGAAGGAAAGTATATGATTTAGGTTTTCAAGGGATTAATGGAGGAGAAAGTGAGGTGAAATGCAGGTTCAAATGGCAGTTAGACAAGAGAGTATAAATCTAGTGTGAATGTAGGGAAAGACAAGAAGATCTGAGTGTCATCAGCAAATAAATTACAAGAGAAGTTAAAGGAGGAAATAATGGCTACTTAGGGTGATTTATAGAAGAAGAAAAGCAAGGATCTGAGGTCAGCACACTGAGGGAGAGTGGGAAGGGCAGAGAGGTTGAATCTTTGAATGACACCACTGCTGTTTGACCAGTCAGATAGAGCCAGATGAATGCACACAATACCAATGTTGGTAAGTGTTTAAAGGAGGATAGGATGATCTACTGTGTCAGAGGCAGCTGACAGACCAAGTACAATGAGGATGGAGGAAAGTTTAGCATGGGATGCTTAAAACAAGTGGTCCTGGACAGAGGAGTGCTTGGTATGTGGAATAGAGGGGCCAGTAGCCAGATTTAATTGGGGAATATAATGAATTGGATGTTAGAAAGTCAGATAGGTGAGAGCAGAGGCGTTCTAAAACTTTGAAGAAGTAGGGTAGGAAAGTGATGGGTCTGTAACTACTAGGGCTAGAAAGATTAAGTGAGGGGTTTTGAGCAGAGGATTGAAAGGAATAGTGGAAAATGGCACTTGTTATGGCAAAATTGAAGAGGGACATAAGATAGGGGAGGATGTGGTGGAGCAGATGTGGCACTTTCAATACACAGGAAGTTTGTATCTGCACAATGCAAATTATGGGCATAATTCAAGGGGTACAATGGGCATAATTTAAGAAATCATGGTTAACAGAACTCTAGTTGGGTTTATATTTATTTAATTAATGAATTAACATTTGCATATAGAGCCTTTATCCAACACACTTTATATAGGTATAATATTGAGAATTGCATAGGGTCCAGAGTTATCACACATAATAGTTTCCGTAGTGTGTAAAGCTCAAGTGGGAGCGCATGCGCATGCTCACTACGGAAATTATTGTATGGAATTCCATACATGACGCACTGCGCATGTGTGCCATCACCGGCACATGCGCACAGTGCAGTGGGGCGTTAGGAGGGCTAATGGGGGAGGGAGGAGGGGGGTGAGACACAGGGGATCGGGAGAGAGACACATGATAGGGGAAAGAGACACAGGGGAGGAGAGAAGAGACATGGAGGAAAGAAACACAGGGGAGGGGGAAGACTCAGGGGAATGAGGGGGGAAGAGACACAGGCGAGGGGAGAGACACACAGGGGACATACAGGAGAGGGGGAAGGAAGAGACATAGAGAAAGCTATGGGGGAAATAGACACAGGAGGGGGAGGGGGAAGAGACACGGGGGAGAGACATAGGAGAGGGAAGTGACACAGGAGAGGGGGAGGGAAGAGACACATGGGAGGGAGAGGGGGGAAGACACAAGGACACAGGGGAGGGGGGGGGGGAGACACACATTGAATATTATCCTGTCAATTTTGATGGGCAAGTTACTAGTAATATATAAGGTAGCAGATATATCTGCCAGTGGTCTGGTTAGCTCTAATAGAAAGGTCATTATCTTAAAAGGACACATCCCGTTGAGCAGAAGCTGCACTGAAGAATAATTGGACATAAAAGTGAAAGCTGTAAAAGCGTCTAACAATATTTTGCACACATCAGGTTTGGTTATTCAAATGACCATATAGAAAAACTGACCACAGTGGCCCTTTGAATTATATTAGTATATATGTAAACAAAATAGGGTTTTTCCCCTCACTTACTATGAAACAAAGAAAAATACATGGAGAGAATATAAGCAATAAATATTGTTTTGTTCTTCAGTCGTGTCTGACTCTCGTGACCTCATGGACCGTAACACACCAGGCACATCTTTATGTCCATGGTCAAGCAGATCTGCTTGGTTTTCATGGCAGAGATACTGGAGTGGGCTGCAATTTCCTTCTCCAAATAAGCAATAATAATAAAATGCTAATTCATACAGTCACGAATATTAAATATAGATTCAATATAAAGCCACATGATGTATAATAATACTGAATGTAATATCTAGTTGTATGGAGTAACAATTAACAATTATTGTATGAAAATGTCTTGTAACTTTGCATATTTTTAAATGCTTTTTTTTTTCTCGTCTGTGGTGGTCTACTGAATTTACTTTAAAGGGTAAACATTTCCCTTCGGTTCCAGTTATTATAGTTAGTAAATATCAGTATTAAAAAAAACGTTTCAATTTATTGTATATTATATACATTTTAGTCTGTTAATATAGCTGGTTTTCCCCATCATATTTAATTTGGAACTCCTCTCATATCTTCCAAACTGTGGCAAAGTTACCCACAGCTCCCAATTAGCTACTTTGCATAACTGGCAAAGTAAAAAGGAACTAAGCACCCCACTCAGTCTTATCTTTCAAAAGATGGAAGGAGCTCCACCTGCGGCACTGGGGAGCTTCAGTTCATTGAGGGACCATGTATGCCAACATGTACAATGACATACTGATGCAGAGCATGATCCCCTCCCTTTGGAAACTGGGCCGCAGGACAGTATTCCAACATGATAACGACCCCAAACACACCTCCAAGACGACCACTGCCTTGCTAAAGAAGCTGAAGGTAAAGGTGATTGATTGGCCAAGCATTTCTCTAGACATAAACCCTATTGAGCAACTGTGGGGCATCCTCAAGCGAAAGGTGGGGGAGTGCAAGGTCTCTAACATCCACCAGCTCTATGATGTCATCATGGAGGAGCGGAAGAGGACTCCAATGGCTACCTATGAAGCTCTGGTGATCTCCATGCCCATGAGAGTTAAGGCAGTGCTGGAAAATAATGGTAACCACACAAAATATTGACACTTTGGGCCTAATTTGGACATTTCCACTTAGGGGTGTACTCACTTTTGTTGCCAATGGTTGCCAATGGCTGTGTCTTGAGTTATTTTGAGGGGACCGCAAATTTACACTGTTATACAGGCAGTACACTTACTACCTTACATTGTAACAGAGTGTCAATTCTTCAGTGTTGTCACATGAAAAGATATAACAAAATATCTACAAAAATGTGAAGGGTGTACTCACTTTTGTGAGATACTATGTGTGTGTGTATATATACTGTATATATATATATATATATATATATATATATATATATATATATATACTGCTTGTTACAATCATTTTTTGACAATTCTACAAACAACAGAATTTATATTTCAATTACTAAGCTGTTTAACACACAGCTGCACTGTAGAAATGTAGTTCCCTATACATTACTCACACATTAAATAATAAACCAGGATTATTTAAGTAGACATAAAACTGTTCTTAGTATTAGTGTTGATTTATAAGTGCTTTTCAGCATCGGAAAACAACTTTCTGTAACCTTGCTATGATTGCCAATTTTTGTATGTGAAAATGACATTCTTGGTTATTAGACGTCTCAGAACTGCATAAGCTGGCACAGGAATGGCTGTTACATCCAGTAAGAAGCTGGTATGCAATTCAGTGGCTCATCTGAAAGGGGTATATGTCATTTAATAGATTTTCCAATACATTTTCCAGCACCTTATGCCAGTGCCAGTCAGGAATCTCAAATCATGCTTGTTTGGAGTGAGGCCTAATCTGAGGGGTAGTATTACCAAATCTGCATTAATGATTCCAAGGATGATAGCAGGCAGAAACTGGAATGGATTCCCCAAAAGTAGTAGTAGGGTGACCAGATGTCCCCTTTTTCAGTGGATAGTGCCATGAGTGCTTTAATCCAAGAGAAAAAAATCTTAGAAAATAAGTCTGAAATGTATTCATCATAGAACAGAAATGGAAGGTCATGTAGTACAAATAAAACCAACATATTTTGATAAATGGCAGCCCCAATTATAAGGGTTGTTTGTTAAGTGGAAGTTCTACCTATAAGCTGCTTTGAAAAGAAATTGAACTCTCATTTAATAGTATGTTTCATTGTTATTGGTAACATTAACTCCTAAGATTTTTGAGTTTATAATACTACTGTCTCAAAAGCCTGCCCCCGAAATTACTGACGTTCAAATTCCAATGAGTCATATAAAATTATCGATAAATGGCAGCCCCTGTTTCCTCAAACATAGAACACTAAGGATAAGAAAAGCAAGTTTAATAACTTTTACATAAGGAACTAAACTTGTGAAAGTGATTGCTTTGATGATGTCACTAAGGCACCAGACCACTCACCTTTAAATCTCGTTTTGCTTTATAAGGTTTGAATGCTAGTCAAGTACTGTATTATGATATCTTACTAAAGAGTAGTTTTGGCTTCATATGGCTATTAATGGGCAAATAATGAGAACATGAGATGGTCTAAGGCAAAACAAAGGAGGCTCACTAATATTTCATGGTCCTATGCCTACACATTGCTCCAAAAATATTAAATATTTTTAAATTATTCCTTAAATAATTTATTGCTAAACAAGTTTAACATGTGAGTTGTCAATATGAATAAGCAGGCAGCTTGTCTTAACTCCATAGTAAGACCCAGTAGTTCTATAAAATTTCTCAGCTGCTCGGTCATTTTATCCAGTAGGCAAAGTCAACATTTGTGCCTAACAAGTGCTTTGAATTTTGAATAAATACTAATAAATATTAGCATGGAAAAACTCCCATTAGGGACGTCTATTGGAAAAACATTTAAGCCAGTAGACATCTATTAATTTCCTCTTTATGGTATGAATGATACATCAACTTTTGCAATGTTTACACGCAATATTGTTGTATTCATTGGATATCATACCATGTGTTTTCTTTGGACTTCTGTATTTGACCATGTTCACAGAGTAACAAAGAGGCTTGCAATATTTTGTGCCTAAGAGATGGTAGATATGTAAGTGATATTTTTTTGGAAATTAACTAAAATGAATCAGGGTCCACACCCGGGTTTAATCTCACGGCTTTGTGCAAATACAACATGTAGGACAGTTTTGTGCCATAGCAGCTAAAGCTATATTTTCTAGAGAAACATCAGTCAGACGTATCTCTCCTAGCTTTTGTATGCTTTTTATCCTGATTGATTGTTGTTAAGTCTCTGTCTTTCTACCAGCCAATTACACCTCATCTGGGACTATTTATTGCTGCTCTGGTCTCCTCTCAGAGCCTGTTGTAGCTTCCCTTCACTGGGAGTACTTCCTGTGTTTTCTTACTCTATTTTGCTACAGCTCACTTTCCATTCCTGTTTCTTATTGGACTTCCCTTTCGCTGATGACCCAGATTCTTACTGACCTCATTGGATTTCTACCAGCCCCTGATCTTTGACTTGTCTGACCATTCTTTTGAATGTGACCTTGTACTTGTTACTTCGGACTTGCCATCCTCTGGTATTTGCTCCCCTAAAGGGTTTCACCTAGACAACAGCCCTGACAAAATGTTTTCATAGTTGAGGCACAGAGCTTTATAAACCCCAAATGTCTCTTCTTCTCGAAAAAAAGGATTTTGAGGAGTTGAAAGTTCTGTAAACATTGAGCGAGAAAATGTTGACTTATTTTGTAAACCAGTTTAAATACCTATTAATTCTACTTGACAATTATCTGTATGTTATAGTTAGACAAGTCCAACAATTTGGTGGCTATCAGTGAAATTTGGCTCACTCCATCAAACACCACCTCCATCAGACACCATACAGCGCTCTCATATTGTGGCTTTCACTTCAGTCACACACCTATTATTACTATTGTTTTTATTTGTAACGCACCAATAGATTCTGTAGTGCTGAACCAGGTTTAAGGACAAGGTAAAACAAAAGTGACACATTGCAAAGAGTGGAGAGCCCTATCTTTGGATTAGAATCAAGTGTGCGTAGAGCTTTCGCTAAAGCACCTAACAAATTTGAAAACTTGCAAGCTTACAATCTAATTTACACTTAAACCTGGGAACAAGCAAGGTAGAGGAATGGGCGTATTACTTTGCTCTTGCTGCACATTTCACTGCATACCCCTGGTTTCCTCCTTCAAATTCTCATCTTTTGAAGTTTACTCTATCCGCCACATCTTAACCATCTCGCTGAAAGTTGCTGTGATCGATTGCCTGCCCGGACCAGGCTCTCATTTTCTCCAACTTACCTTCATTCATTCTTGGCCATTTTAACATTGACACTGACACACCCACCTCCCCTACCACCACAAAATTACTTCCCTTCTTCAATCCCTGCCTTCAGAAGCCACAGAAACCTTCAAGCTCTTGACCAACAACAACTTTCCAATGTGCTACGACACCTTCTCAGCCCCCTCACCTGTACGGATCTTGCCACCTCACAGTACAACATGAGTCTAACTTCCACCCTTGACAATCTTGCCCCCATAACCACAGGCAGATGCCCTCGCTCTCATCCACAACCGTGGCACACTACACAAACATGCTACATTCATGGTACTTTGGCATCGCTAAAAGACTATGGGGGAAATCTTGTACATCACCAGACTTCCTCCATTAGAAGTTTATTTTGCTTTCCTACTTCTTTGCCCTCAACCTTGCTTAAAAACTCTATCATTAAGACGAAATTTGTCCTTTAACTCCAAAAGTTTGTTTGCTGCATTTAACACTTTCCTCTGCCCACCCCCACATCCTGCCCTTTCCTTTCTCGCAACTGAAGAACTTGCCAGCCACTTTAAAAAATGTAAAAAAAAGGCAGCAATCCAGGGTCTCAAGATAGGCAAATCCCCGGGGCCGGGCGGCTATACCAATTCATACTATAAGAAATTTGAACCCTTATTAAATCCCCATCTTACGTCCCTATTTAACGCTATCATGAAAAGGGAAAAAATGCCTCCAGAGCTAAATCAGGGGGAATTTTCTAGTGCTTCCGAAGGAAGGTAGGGAAAGTCTTGAGGTGAAGAACTTTCGGCCCATATCCCTACTGAATGGGGACGTCAAGTTAATGGCCAAAATTATGTCTACACGGATCTCCAGATTCTTACCAGAGATTATCCACAAAGATCAGGCGGAGTTTGTACCTCATAGACAGGCAGGGGACAATGTCAGACGTACCCTCAATATTCAATATCTAGCGCAAAAAACGATCTCCCCAATGTGCCTACTGGCTCTGGATATAGAGAAAGCCTTCGATACGGTTGAGTGGCCGTATCTGTTTAAAGTTCTGGACAGGTTTGGTCTCAGGGGTCGGTTTATTACTCTACTCCACACATATTATGAAGCCCCGACAGCTACTCTGAGGTTGCCAGGCAAGCATAGAGCACAAATTAACATACAGAGAGGTACAAGACAGGGATGCCCACTCTCACCCCTATTATTTGCCATGGCTGTGGAACCACTAGCACAGCTCATTAGAGCGGATAGGGAAATTCAAGGGCTCCAAGTGGGGTTACAACAATCTAAGTGCTCATTCTTCGCGGATGATATCCTATGTACCCTAACAAGCCCCGGGTCCTCCATACCAGCATTGATGTCGACTCTTGACAGGTTTGTCAAAATGTCAGGACTTAGGCTGAATTTGGGGAAATCAAAGGCTTTAAGCTTAGGCATGGTTCACGGTGACATAGACCACCTGAAATCTCTGTATTCCTTCTCGTGGCCTACCAAACATATAAAATATCTAGAGGTTAATATTACACCTAAAATCTCTGATTTGTATAGGGCTAATTATCCCCCCATGTACAGAAAATTGAATGAGGACTTGCTCAGATGGAGGAATTACTCTCTTTCTTGGACCGGCCGAATTGCGGCAGTCAAAATGAACATTCTGCCAAAGATCCTATATCTATTCAGAACTCTCCCTATGCCGATCTCTCTGAGGGAAATGGACCAGTTCAAGTCCAGTATTTTTAGGTATGTGTGGAAAAATAGAAAATCTTGCATTTCTAGGAAGGTAATGTTCAGACATAAAAAACAGGGGGGCTATCTTGTCCTAATCTGCGGTAGTATTTTAAAGCGGCTAGACTGTCCCAACTACCACAAGCGCATTCAGTCAAGCATCAGCCGGGATGGGTATTTTTAGAACAACAGCAAATGCAACAACATAGCTGGGACACATTAATTTGGGTGCCTGAAGGATTGAGCCTGATTAAATCACATCCGAACCCCATAATAAATCTGACTATAACAATGTGGAAATAAGCCAGATCCACGTACAAGCTGGATATAGGTGCATCCCCCCTTTGGTTGGTCCTTTCCTCCCAGGATATTTGGGCAACCATGAATATGAACATCTAAACATTGGTGGGCTTCTAGGGGCTTAGACAAGTTAGGCTCCTGGTTTATAGGGAGTCATTTGATGAATCTGGAGCAGTTTAGCGAAAAATATGCTCTTCCTTCAGGGGAGTATTACAACTATCTAAAAATAAGGAGCTGGGCCAGCGAAATATTTAAAAAATTTGGACCCCCGAAATCCTCCTGGTTCTCGGTAACATGCAAAAACCTCCCACTTGCAAAAGAGATAATAGGCTCGTTATACAATATATTTACTAAGTCAAAGAATACAGACAAACCAGCATATATCTGTAAATGGGAAAAGGAGCTGGGGGGGAATGGGAATGGAAAAAGTGGCAGAAATCGTTCTTCAATCTAAGCAGGGCAACATGTAATTACATGCACATAGAGACACCTATTAAAGTACTTCAGAGAATATATTGCACTCCAGATAAACTCAATAAGTATGACCCTAGGCTAAGCAGTAACTGTTTTAGGGGCTGTCAACAAATAGGAGACCATATCCATACCTGGTGGCTGTGTCAGGCGGTCCACGAGCTATGGGAAAGGTTAGCACTAATGGCGAAGTCATTATTTGAGACTACGGTTACGGCAACCATGGAGTCTTGTTTATTGGGGATTAAACTTCCTAATTTATCATAGAATCAGAATAGGCTATTCCAGATAATGGCTGCCGCTGCCAAAGTACACATTGCCAGTCAGTGGAAATCAGAGAAGCTAGATACGCAGGAGGCTATTAAGAAAATTAATTTCATAGCAATAAATGAGAAGTTAACATTTGCTATATTGGATACTATGCCACAGTTCTATAAAATCTGGAACCCCTGGTAAGAGTCGTCGTTTGGTTTCCCCTTGATTTGAGTGATCCAATGGTAATAAGATAGCAACAAGATGTCAGAATTGAGCTAGAAGGGAGCAAGGATTGGAGGAGACTCAGGAGATGTTCCTGGAGACTCTGGTTTGTCTAGACTGCCACACAAGAGGTGAATGCATGTACAATAACTGTATAAGTTTAAGAATTACATTGTTCTAGATGGCAGTTTAGTGAAATAGTAGATTAACTAAGCAAATTTAGCTGCATAACTAAATGGACATAGCTTAGAAGTAATTATTTAGGACTAAGCATTGATTCATGCCTTGGTTAAGGAACCCTTTAGATATAAATATATAGATTCAACTTGGTCTATTGCATTTTTCCTTATCTCCATAGTTGTTTATTAATTTATTTAAAGTTTTAGTTTTTATATAATTAAGTTTTGTTTGTTCAAGTTTCCTTTGTTTAAGTTAAAGGGTTGCTACAGTAACTACAGAATAATAGAAAAAGGAAAACTGAAAGGGTATACTATAGTTTTGATTATAAGGCATACATGTTTATGTAAATTCTTATATGTTAATGTGCCTATTGTTTGTTGTTCTGGAAAAATGTGTATTCCTTTCAATAAAAACTAAAAAAAAAAAAATGTAAAAAATCAGAAATTAACTCTCCTCTCAACGTGGCTCAAATATCCTCCCAATGCCACATGGACTCCTTTGACCTTGTAAATGAGGATGAAATCTCTTTTCCACTGTCAACCTCTTGCCTTACAACTTGTCTTACAACTTGTCCACATGATACTATTCCATCACAGCCAATCCCTCCCCTCTCTACCAAATTAATGTTATTAATTTTCGCTTGCGTAATTTTAATTTCAGTAAGAAACTCATGTTTTGGGTTGGCTTTATTCATTTTTTCAAGTATATTTAAATTAATATACAATTTTTTTAGCAGCTCTCTTCTCTGCTTCATTAATTGATATTTCAATTTAATAGTAAGGCATCTAGAAAAGGCCTTTTGGGTGTTCCACAATATACATTTTGAAGAAACTGATTTGTCATTGATTTTGAAAAAAATGGCAATTTCTTCACTGAGATAGTTTTTATTAACTGCATTTTCAATTCTGAAATCATTTAATTTCCAAATTGGTGTTACTCATGTATTTTTATCTAAAGTAATGTTAATTTTAATACATGCATGATCTGAATCAGCCTTCCCATAAAAACTGGCAAGTTTCCATCATCTTTAAAACATAATTACAGCCATTCTTATGAAACGCTCATCTGATTATGCTTCTGTCTTATCTCTCTACTTCTACTGTCTTCAAAACTGCTTGAGCGACTCATGTACAATTGCCTTTCCCCATTTATTCCCTCCAACTCCCATCTTGACCTTTTCCAATCAGACTTACGGGCCCAGCACTCCACATAACCGGCTTTAACAAAAGTCACTAATGACTTGCTCACTGCCAAGTCAAAAAGTCACTTCTCTATTCTAATTCTCCTGTATCTCTCTGCTGCCTTTGATACAGTTGACCAGCCTCTTCTAAGCCAAATTCTCTTGGAATCCATGACACAGCGCTCCCATAGTTCACATCCTACCTAGAACATTTAGTGTTTCCTCCTTTTGGCCTCTCTTCTTTTTCTTCGAAATACCAATTGATAAGGTTTCAGATTTCTGAAAATTTAGTTCATAATTAGAAATCCCATTATACTCATCAATCAGGAACATCAAATGTGTTAGAGATTCCGATGGATTGTTTAAATGAAAGGACCACTTCGTCAGCAAATAAACTTATTTTATGCTCCCTCTCTCCCACCTTGACTCCCTGGATATCTTGAGACTATCTAATTGCCTCAGCAAAGGGTTCTATTAAGAGAGCAAACAAGATGGGAGAGAGGAGGCAACCCTGTCTGGTCCCATTTGATATCCCAAAAGTTTGAGAATTAAACCCTATACCGGCCACTGACGCAGATGGAGTCGTATAAAGTGCGCCAATTGCATGTGTGCGAAATCTACCAAGCTGAATTTTGCTAGCGTCAAATTCATGTACTCACACCCTATTCTGTCAAACGATTTTACAACGTCTAATGACAAGAACAGGGTGGGAGTACCCGACCCTTTAGTATATGCAATTAAGTTTATAAGTTTTTTTACGTTATCAACGTCTTGCCTGCTGGCAATAAAGCCCAATTGATCAATACGAATGAACTTATCAAATACTGTTTTAATTCTCAGAGCAAGAATTTTTGAATATATTCTAACGTCAGTGTTCAGTAAAGATATGGGTCTATAATTAGAACAAAATTTTAGATCTTGTTTAGGTTTAGGTATCATTATGGTTGCTTTAATCATTTCGTCCATTATTGAACCTTCCATTTTAATTTAATTATACACAACACTGACGAAAATATTTTATAAAAAGAATTAGTGTATCCATCAGGGCCTGGGGTTGTGTAAGGTTTTAATTGCTTTATAACGTCTTTAATTTCTTGCTCTGTGATTGTCCTATTTAGCTCCTCTAATTCAGTGGCTGAAATTGCTGGTAAATTTAACCTATCCAAAAATACTTGAATTTGTTCCTTAGAGGGCTTTTGAAAGGAAGAATCATTGGATAAATTATAGAGTTTTTGATAATATTTGGCGAACATCTGGGCAATACCATTTGGGGACGTTATTCTAATAATTAGAATATGTTATAGAATCTGGTATAGAATCTGTAAATACTCAAGGAGTGAGCCATCTTGTGACCAAAGACAGCTCACACTACAGGAAATGTAAGGGTTAACGGAAGTATGGAGGTGATTACATGCGCACAGAGGCAGCATTGCTAAAAGTCCACCCTTTCCTTTCCTAGTGGGAGATGATCCTGGTAAATGCAGCAGAGGAAAGTAATAAAGAAGCCATACAATGCTGTAGATATGATTAGACTCAAAGTAGTGATATAGATTTTAAATACAGTACTAAGTAACACAAAACATATAGTTCAGAGAGAGAACGAGAGTTAATAATGCCCAAACTAAAAAATTAAGCCAAGTAGAAGCAATGACCTTAGTTGCAAGTGAAATGCTACAGAAAACAGAGCAACTGAACTCTTGTACATTGGTAAGTATAGAGAGCAGATGAAAAGGTATATTATTATTATCTTTTGTACTATTATTATCTTTTGTATAGCGCCAAAACATATTCTGTAGTGCTGTACACGGGATAAGAACAAGGTTAATACAAGTTTAATAAATTCAGAAGGTCCTTGTTTAGCGCTTAGAATCTAAACAGAAAGTACTTTATCCCAAAGCACCCTTCAAGACTGGAAACTTGCTACTTACAAACTAAACCACCCAGTAAGCATAAAATAAGTGTCTGATACAGATAACAATGTCTCTGATTTATGGTTATGTCCATAGCAGCAGTCCATTAGATACAAAAGCTAACTAAAGTAACATGTTACAGTACCAAGGGCCACAAAACGTTCATATAATGATAATAACAGTAGTAGTAATAATAACAATAATAATAATAAGAAGAAGAGCAGGCTTAAAGATAAACAACAGTAAAATTCATATTGATGTATAATGCAGGGAGTAATGTCACCATTATGAGATCCAGGACTAAGCAGCATTCCATTTGATCCAAGAGTCAGAAAAGACAGCACATTCAGCCAACATCTGCATTGACTACCGGATGCCCTGCTTGCAGAATCCCACGTGAGTGAAAGTACCAGAAGGAATACTGTAGCAAGGAGCTTGTTTTGGATCTAGTACTCCCATAGTAAAAGGCATAGTAAACGTCTACACAGCCAGTTGCATTTTTTGATCCAAGATAATGCTAAGGGCATTTGGTATACTGAGGTTAGGAAACCTGGAGCACCTCTAGGTACCTCAAAGAGCACAGCTGAGCAAAGCTGTGGCTGCTGCTCCTCAGTGGGGGAGCACAAGGACACATCATCCTGCAGAGAGGTATCCAGAGCCACTGCTCTAATGGTGGAGCAGCTATGTGACTGACTCTGATCACAGATCAAGTAAGGAGGTGAGGCTGGCTCCTGTGTAAAATCAGCTACATCATCATCTAGTTGATCCATATTCATGGTTGCTATTAATACTGGATCAGATTCACTGTTGATATCATGCTGCTCCATGTGTGTCTCACTTTCTGGGAGGCAGCTTGGGCTGAATGTTGCGTCTGTTCATCAGAGCCGACTGAAAATGCTTTTCTTATGATAGATCTGAGTTTTGCACTAAAGAAAATATCAGTAAGACAGCTTTTATGATCTTCAGAGCTGCAGCTCATCTAGGAAATGAGATGCTGTAAAAATCTTTCCTCTGCAATGCTGGAAGAGATTAGCTAGGCTTCAACTTTGACACAGGCTTATATACCAGAACTGCCTCTATTTTTAAGAAATCCTAGTATTGATCAGTTATAGGCAGTGTTAGGAATCCTCCTGTCCCAATATCATTGCTGGATGGCTGAAATAGAAGCTGATTTTAAGCAGACAGTAAACAGCCCTCCTGGAGCACAGTGGAAACACAGCCTTCCTTCTTGGCAGTAGGGTCTGCCCCCAGATTTTTCATAGCATTGCAGCCTCTAATGTTCAACCTTCGCAATTTAGTTTCCACCTAATATTTAGGCTGGGGTTCCTTCCATATTTTCCCATTGTAGCAGAGTGTACAAGTTTTTACCTACAGCTGCTTCATCGCAGCACAGAGCAATGCAATAAAAATAAAGTGCACTAAGTAACAAAAGATAAACAGATTGAAAAAAGCTCCAATCTAAATATGAGGGAAATCAAACTATTTTCCATGTTTCCCCATAAAAGAGCAATGGTTTTCACAACACATGAAAAATTATTATTTTGTTTTCTTCAGTTTTTAAAAAAATATCAAATATTTTCAAAATTGTCCTTCCAAAGAGGTGAAATGAACTTGGATTTCTAAATCACAAAGTGAATGGAACTACACCTTTTTTTTTTTTTTTGGGTTCAGTTTTGTGAGGCCGTAATGTTGGAATAGGCTGCTACACAACAACTAGGACACATTGCTTCTTTTCAGTCCTCTTACTGCCACACAGTTTGGCCATAGTTCCAGGTTGCATCATCCTCTGTTTCTGCCAGAATTCAATGGTGTGAAGTCCCACTTGAAACTAATAAAGTGTATTAAAGGAAATTTTAAAAGCACAAGCTAAGCTAAAGCTTTTAGATTTAGGAAGTAAAGAAAAAAGGTATTTAAAGAGCAGCTGAAGGCGGCATAAATCTTTTTTAGCTGTAATAAATGTGTTCCAGTGTGGTGAAGCTGACACGACTGGAAAGTATCCCAAGTGATTAATTATAGGGAACTCCAAAGATCCCAAATGAAGACGTGAGGTGTGTGAAAATGTGCCGAACTGAAATATTTTTTTATTTACTGATGAAGGGATGCTGTTCATAGACTTGTGAAACTAAAAATTCTCACTAAACATAGAATTGTGCATAATTCTGTGAAATTAGATATGTGCTACATTCCTTAGCAAATTACAGAAATGAAATGTCTTGTTATGAAATATCAGAGCCTGTAGTTTTGGAGTGAATGCACGAGAGCTATATTATGTGGCTGACACAAGTGCCATTGGGTTTTCTATTTTTCCTATACAAGGTTGAGTTGCCTGTCATTTTGAAGGGATGGCATGTCCTTTGTATGGTTAGAATGATCTGGTACAGGAAATTGCTCATCTCCAATGACAGAAGATATAAACTAATTTGAAAAGTAGGGACCGTTCAACATTTTGTTTTGATTGTGTTCAGCCTATTTGCTGCCATTTTCTCCATCAGTTGTTTCCAATTATCATCCTCAAGGCACAGCAGCAGTTCAGGGATCATTCATATTCCAATTTGACTTAAATTGTATTAATCATTTTCCGGTAATTCTGACGGAGCCACTTAATATTTGGTAGTGAAATGTTCAAATCCGTACCATATTTGTTACTTAAAGGCCACTTTCTACCCATGTCATACATGGTCGCTGTATCTTGTAGCCTCACTCTGTTTGCATCACAAGAATGTTGCCAGTATCATCTTATAGATTGACAACTGACATTACCTGAGAGGAGCCTAGAGAGAAGGAAGGTGGACTAACATACAGGGTCCTTGTAAGGCACCCTTACAAACATTTGTATTGATTTTAATGGTTAAGATATCTTGGCCTGTATAATTCTCTGATTCTTGCAGTGCAACATGAGGCTTACCATTTGCTTGCTACTGAGATCTTTTTGCATGGTGCATCTTAGACAGTGTGTCATGTGACTGAAGAAATCCACAAGCCCCATAGCAAAGCCACATTAACTCAATATGCAATGTTCCCCTGTTGATTCTTGTAAGCACCCAACACAAGGCAGAATTACAACACTTTGCCAGAATTGCAACAGACTAAGCAGAAAATGTGTACCTTAGTGTCAGGTCTAATTATTCTGCATTGGTAGAGCTAGTGAATGGAGTGCCCCAGAGCAAAGCCACATAGGCTCTTCCCATGCAAATTATTCATACAAGGTAGATGCCTGTAGGGGGAAATAAAAAAAAGTCAAAAATATATGTTGGTTGGTCAGATCACCCCTAGAGTGATCAGGTCACCTTTATATAAAAAAAAATTATATGTCATTCTCCTCTAATGAACTAGTTACCTTTACTCCAGACAGATGCCATTAGCAAGTACCATGCTGTATGCCCTGGTTCTTTGCACCTGCTGCAGCAGCAGTAGCTCGACAACTGTTTTTCAGGGTTTGTTTTTTTATTTAAGCAAACAATTTACATTTTAAAAATAGCAAGCTTGTAGAAGATATGCATACAGTTATCAGGAAGCCTTAAACTACATTTTACTGGAAGAACTGTGGTAGTTTTTTACAATAGTCTGAGATTGATGAAAATAACAGGGCTAGGTGCGATGGCATTTGTCTAAAACATTTCCTGCTTGGTGCTGAACCCTAAATTTCTCAGTCCTAAAAATTATTGCATGGAAACAGAGACTTTACATTTACATCTTGCTAATTATATATATTTTGATTGATTTATTCAGTCCCCCCTCACTCACATAGTTACTGCACACTGTTTATAAGCATAGAGGATGACTCACCTCTCTGCTATTACCAAAATCTGATAATTGAGCCAAGGATGAAGCAAGAGGCAGAAGTAGAGTACATAAGTACATATTATAAGTAATACAAAATTAATCAGGTTTAATGATTTTTTTGCCGTATTCCAAATTTTATATTATTCTGGCACATTTTCTGTCATTTCAATTTAGTCCTTTTGAGCCAGACAAAAAACATCCTAGTCACAAGATGATGTGTGTTGGAACTTAGGAAATAGAGAACAGACAGACATCACGGGATCTGGTGCACTGACACTCAATCCTATATGAGAAACTCACATTACCCTGGAAGAGTCATGTTAATCTTCTTCTGGTTTGACATTGGGATTCATAACCTCAACTGGTGTTAAGTTTGTCAAAAAAACTCTCTACACTTACAAGTGTACAGGCAGTCGGGAAAGTACCTCTAAACAATAATAGTCACACTATGTTAGTATTTAGCAGAGCATATGCCTGTTGGACAAGAACAGCAGCTATTCTTATTATTAGTAGTATTGTAACTCTTTATTTATAAAGTGACAACATTTTCTGTAAAGATGTAAAAACTCTAAAATGTGGTTGAGTATTTATGCATTATGAACATTAAGTCAGAAGTTGATCTTGTATGATCATTTGCTATCAGGAGATCTTGCTATGTGATAAAGCTATGCGATTAGCAGAGGTTCTTGGCCTTTGGTGGAGGTTGACAGAAAATAGCTGAGATATTTATACGACTGCTGGCCCCGTGTATATATTGGAGCATAGGGTTCCCTGGTGGTCCAGTGGTTAGGATTCAGTGCTTTCACTGCTGTGACCTGGGTTCGATTCCAATCAGGGAACCAAGAGGTCACACCAACCTGAAGCCACCTTGGAATACCAGAATCTATATGCTGTGGCCCACTGGAAAAGGGACTGGCAACCTACGGCAGTATCTCTACCATGAAAGCAAAGTGATGTTCCTGGTGTGTTGCGGTCCATGAGGTCACAGAGAATTGGACAGGACTGAACGATGCAACAACAAATATATTGGAGCAGTAACCCCTGGAAGGACAGAACAAAAATATTAGAGGAGTGATTAGCAACTTCAGTGTCTCAAAAATCCAAAGAGGTAAAAATGAACTTGGATTTCAATGGCACTGGTGAGTAAAAGCTGCTAAATTATGATGGGATTCATTTGATGAAATAGGAATGTAATGTAGCTGATTTGAGAAGATGAGACTTCATGAAATTAATTGACCATAAATGTATATAAAATATTTAGTTGGATTAAGAGCATGGGCAGGAAAATTAGGAAAAATAAACCATCTGCTGGAAGATGATACTTTGGTGAATTTTACATATAAGAAGCACTTAAATGTGTGCAGGAGCAGGGAGTGCAGTTTTGTTTGTGAACTGCCTGCTTCTGAGAAAGTGGGGGAAGGGGGTAGGTGTGAAATTGTAAAGCCCTAACCATATGATATCTATTTGTCTTCCACCACACTTCTCTTCATTGCTCAGTAGATAAATATATTTTCTCAGACTCCAAGCTGAAGTCAGACAAGATGAAACCTTCTGTACACAAAGATATAGAGAGTGGGTATATTAGGACTGCTCGATCCTAATGTTGAACTGGAGCACTACTAGGACAATTGCATGGGTAATAAGGGTCAAATAATATATGTATGGTATAGGAAATATTACCCCTAGTAAATAGGATATCACATATATAGTTCTTGGAGGGAGGGAGAGGAGAATCCCCCCCCCCCCCAGTGTCTCCTCCCTCCTTCCCCTCATCCTCCTTTCATCTCATACTCCTGCTCCCTCCCCTCCTCCTCCCTGCATCCCCTCATCCTCCTCCTCCCTCCCCTCATCCTCCTCCCTCCCCTCATCCTCCTCATCCCTCCCTCTCCTCATTCTCCTCCTCCCTCCTCTTCCCTTTCCCGCTCTCCAATTAACCCCCCTCTCCCCTCACTAACCTTCATTGGGCTGCTCTCCATCGCGTCTTCTGTGTCGGGACCCGGCATATGCTAATGACTTGACGTCACATGCGCGTCACGTCATTAGCATATGCCGGGTCCCGACACAGCCGGAAGACGCGATGGGCAGGAGCAGCTGATGAAGGTAAGTGAGGGGAGGGGGGGTTAATTGGAGAGGGGGAAAGGGAGGAAGAGGGAGGATGAGGTGAGGGAGGCGGAGGATGAGGTGAGGGAGGGGGGATGAGGAAGATGAGGGGATGAGGGGAGGGAGGAGGAGGATGAGGGAGGAGGATGAAAAGGGGAAAGGGGGAGGGAAACAGGCACAGGGGAGGGGGTTGAAGAGACACAGGGGAGGATGGGAAGAGACACAGGGTAGGATGGGAAGAGACACAGGGGAGGAGGGGAAGAGACACAGGGGAGGAGGGGTAGAGACACAGGGGAGGGGGGAGAGACAGGGGAGGGGGGAAGAGACACAGGGGAGGGGAAAAGAGACACAGGGGAGGGGGGAAGAGACACAGAGGAGGGGGGAAGAGACTCAGAGGGGGAGAAGGGCAGGAGAGACACAGGGGAGGGAGAGGGGAGAAGAGACACAGGAGGAAGGGGGGAAGAGACACATGGGTGGGACGGGGGAAGAGACACAGGGGAGGGAGGGGAAGGAGACACAGGGGAGGGAGAGGGGGGAAATAGACACAAGGGATAGAGAGGGGGAAATAGACACAAGGGATGGAGAGGGGGGAAAGAGACACAGGTGAGGGAGAGGAGGGGGAAAGGAGACATAGGGGAGGAAGTAAACAGGGGGAGAGGCTCGCAGTGAGCACCGAAGGTGCTCACAATGGGTGGCAAACATCATTGCCAGCATTACAATTTTATTGCCGTCATTTTTGACGGGCAAGTCGCTAGTATACAAAATAAAAGTAAGAACAATACAAATAATGGATAGAAAATAATGGAAACCAGAAGCCCATAAATATAATAATTAATATAGTACAGTATTAGATCATTTTTTGTATATTAAAGGATCGTTGCAGCACACAAAAAATGTCTTGTGGAGAAGGTATTTCAAATGAGTACCTTCACATTGAGATATCGGAGTCTGAAAAGTCTATATCAGGTGGTGATAAGAGCTAAGTCCATTAAACAAGTACTTGTTCTAGTAATTGCAGTTCAGTCCTCTGTCTGTTATTCTCCCCAAGGATAAAAACGTATGGCTACCATAAATTATGTTTTCTGCCTAGGACAACATATTTAAAATCATATTTAATTGTCAGCACATGTACATATTTTTTTATATCTCTAAGTGGGTGTGATTCTGTCTATGGGCCTCATTCAATTGCTATTTGGCCAATTGAATAGGGCTCTATATAAGTACATAGCATATTGTTTTACAGAAGTTTTTAGTAAGTAAACTTCTCTCAAAAAGCAAGGTCTTCACTAACTAAAAACTTCTGTAAAAAAATATGCTATGTGCTTATATAGAGCATTCAATTGTCCAAATCGCAATTGAATGAGGCCCTATGTGTGTAAGGGGACTTTGGAAAGGTAGATGGTTATAGTGGGACAAATACATAAGGCAGAATACCACTTAAAATGATTCACTTGATACCAAATCAGAAACAGTGTACTAATGATGGGTTCTCACAAAAGTATTGTCGAACAGCAATATATTCATTATAAGGACTTTTTTCAAGGTTTCAGTGAGAAAAATAAAGCTTATAAGCACTTGTTAAAGAAATAGTTTTTAAATATGCAAATAAATAATTAGGAAGATTATTTTCATTTTTTTATAAAGGGGACCCTTTATGCTCATTTAAAAGTGCGCTAAAACCTTGTCCAAAGGAATCTTAGGATCATTATACAATATCTTCAATAGTCCACCAAGCACATGGAGGCCTTCCTTTGTTTCGAAGTGGGAGTTGGACCTAGGACAAAATTGGGATGGGAATAAATGGGCTGAATCCTTATCGAACCTATCTAAGGGTTCATTTAATTATAGCTTGCTAGAGACCTCTCTTAAGATTTTACACCAGGCATACACAACTCCGGTTCGACTAAATAAGATATCCCCAACAATCCCGGATAGATGCTTTAGGGGGTGCCAAGGAAGGGGAGACTTCATACACACATGGTGGAGCTGCCCTAAGGTATTTAAAATTTGGTCTGAGACGACCAGACTAATCTCAAGAGTACTCAAAACCCCACTCCAACCATCAATAGCAGCCTGTCTCCTGGGAACACGCTTCTCAAAACTGGGAAGGGATGGGAATAAACTGGCCCAATTGATATTTCTAGCAGCTAAGAATACCATCGCAAGACGATGGAAGAGCAGGGACATTAATTTCCACGAAGTAACAAACAAAATAAATTTTATTTGCGTCAATGAGCGGATGACCCATATCATATCAGATACCCATCACTGCTTTCTGGAGGTTTGGGAACCCTGGATTTTATTCACAGATAGCAATATATAACAACTAAGTTAAGAGAAAACAATAAAGAAGCCATTCCTGATGTGCGGCTGGGGAGTGGAGTGTGGAGCGGACGGGAAGAGGTGGTGAGAGGACACAGAGAGAGATTTCTTCATTATTCCAAAGGTACAGAGGGGGAATATGGTAACCTCAAGATTGGTTGAGCAGGGAGTAACTGGGAGAAGACACTTCACCTTATGCTTTATACAATGCTACCAGTTTTCTTTTTATTTCATTTTCTTTTATCATATTTCTTTCTGCTCCGGTCCATCCATGGAAATGTGAATTCCTGTAATTTGATCAATGAGACCTCATAAGCTGTATATATTGTTTGAATATCAAGAGACAAGTTTGAGTATATCTAGACAGAATCACCAAAAAAACGAAAAAGAGTTGTAATGGGGATTTTATTTAAATGAAACGGTTCCAACATGTTAGAAATAAGCTGTTAGCTATATGACATTGTGTGGACTATGTTTTTCATTATTCTTTTCTTTTTGTCATTATAACTCCAGAACTTCTCAATAAAATTTATGTTACAAAAAAGTGCGCTATTATTTGTTGTATCTTAAAAATTTTATTTTACATTTTTTTCACAATGTGAATTGAGGGCATGACTCTGTCAGCTAATAGTCAGTAATAGAATTGCTTAGATAAAATACTAGTTAAATCCTCCATTCCATGGCAACAACCTCAGATACACGTGGTGATGGATAGATGTGGTAATTGAACTAATGAATATGAGCTTGATGGCTCTCAGACGGGAAGTAGTTGACAGATGTGCCTGGCGTGCTGCCATCCACAGAGTCACTGAGAGTCGAGCACGACTGAACGTCTGAACAATAACAAATAACCCTATGGAACCCCATGACATGCAAATAAAATTCATTACCATAGGGGTCTCTATTCACTCCCTGGGTACTTAATATTAACCCCAGTACCATGAGGGTCCCTAAGGACCTCCATGGTTTACTGAACTGTGACCAAGGTGATCCTCATGATCCCAATAGCAAACAAAAATAAGCCCTATACCACGGGGTCCTTATGGGCCACCATGGTATCCTTTACAAACCTCATGTAACATGGGGCTCCAAATGTACCCCCATGGTATATGGATAACTTTAGCAGCCATGGAGTTCAATAAGGATCCCCACAATCGTAGCTTAGTATTCTATTTGGTCTGAGGGGTTAATATTAGGTGCCACAAGGATGTGATGTTCAGGGGGGGCCCAAGGTTTTGTGAGACTGTTGGACAATTGTACAATACTATTCTTTTGTCCTTCTCTCCCCTGACCCTGTCCTCCCAGCCTGGACACTTTCAAGGAGGGTGCCACAATATGGGCATGGGTGTAGGAGCCAAAGAAATTCTGGTGGGGATACTGCATATAATATAAAAATACCACACAACTGCTTTTCTACACATAAACACACACATTGAAAAATCTGGGGGGGATTTTTTCCCCTGCCCCCCCCCCAGTTCCCACACCAATAAATATGGGGGTTAATCAGAATCATTATATTGTTGTGTCACTTTATTGATGTAACTGTGGTAAGCATTCATGTTTGGTATTGAAATGCTGCATTGTCCCCAGGGAGTTTAATAACGTATATTACTCAGGTCTCTGTAGAAGATGGGTTCCAGTTTTGGGGTTACTTGGTTTTTGTGGTCAGGATGATTCCAGCAGAGTAAAAGGGAGGGGGGCTAATCAGACACCATGTCTGCAAAAGAGATGTACAATATCACCCTCTGCCATCTGGTTTCCTGACAGGGGAACACGGATGTGTAAATTCCCTTCTTCCTAGGCAAACAGGGATAAAAAAACCTAGCAATATAGAAACAGCCACAAAGTAACGGGGGAGGTGTTAATCTATCTTATAAATCATTTTTTAATAAAACTGGAGTTGTAGTGTAATTTATAACCCCTCTTTACTCTTCATACCAGGATATGCATGGATGCAAAGCTATTATCTACTAGAAAATATTGTTTAATGGGCTCATACTGCTGAATGGTCATGTTTAGGCTTAAAATGGAATGTGTATTGTTGGATTTCCGGCAAAGGGGGGCATAAGTAAGGAGTTCAACAGCATGGGGAGTTAGCCACCATTATAAAAACATCTGCCATCTAGACTTGATTAAAGAATTAACCCCTACCAAGAACAAAGAGCAGGAAGGAAATTCCTGATATGGGCCTGGGACTGACCATCTCCTTTTGGTTTGTGGTATTCATCCCCCAGTTATGTAAATGTTACTGTGAATATGAATGGGTTGTGTGTGCATTTATAAAGGAGTTGTCAGTTTGAAATATATAAGTGAAATGTATGTTTCATTCTGAGGGAATAATTATCTTTATTATTGGGATTATTACTGCTGAATCTGAATCTGCATCATCAGTCTGTAACATTTGCTGGGTGGCTCCACTGGTTCCTGTGGTAAGCTGGGTGCTTTGGTGGATGTACACTGAGTTGGTTCTATTCCTGCTATCAACTAGGTTCTTATCAAGCCCAACAGAAGCAGTAGGTCTATAAGGATCCACATTGTATGGGGCTAATTTTGTGTGCCATGGGGGTCTATGAGGACACCTATGTTCATAGTTTAATATAGCATGTGGGTTTGTAGGGAGCTTTGTGTTATGGGATTAATATTAAGTACCATGGGGGTCCATAGGGACCCTCATGTTAATGGGTTATTATTTGGTGCCAGGGGTTCATAAATACCCCCATGTTTATACTTTTGTTGGTGAATACCCAGGCTCATAAGGGGTAGTGGGTATTACCAGGGAGGTATTGGGTTTTGAGGGGGAATCCCTTGGTTCATAGGAGGTAAGTGTATTAACCCCTTAATTGTGTTGGTTTGGTGCAATCAAGCATCAAATCTGACAGAATGTTGCTGTTGGCTTCTTCATAGCAAAGTATTTGAGGCATCCAGGCTTCTTGGAGGTGTTTTTATACTGTTATGGGGGTTGAAAGTGCTTAAAGATTTTTTATTAAATTGCACTGGGAGAAACTTCTGAATATACTTCAGCGAGATTGTATAGTGTTACGGGAGGCATGTTTTTAAAAATAGTTATTGGACAGGTAGTTAGGGTTTAGGATATTAGGGACATTTCAAGCATGGCATTTCTCTGAGGTTAGATGTATGTGTTTGATGTGATAGCTCATTCGTGATTTACAAGTGATCTTCACTGGGTTCTTTTCTTACAGGAACCATGACATGGAGGCCTATGATCTGTGTAGAGAGAGTGATTTCTCAAGCAAGTTTAAGCATTTACACTGTTAAAAAAACACTATCTTTTCGATGTACGATAGAACATTTGTTAGTTTCATGTCCCATGTAGGAAAGCAGAGATGAGATGCAATTCATATTGCAGTGCTTCTCAAATAGACCAGGAGATGGGCAGCTAGAGAGCACCTGATCAAAGTCAAGGAATGAGGGGAGTTTAAAGTAAAAACTACCACAGATACTCAGTAGCTATAATGAAGAGAAAATTGTGTAAGAAGGGTGAAAGTAAAATGTGTTTCTTGGCCTCGGGTCAATAGAGGAATAGTCATTAAGGAAGAGGATCTTCTAGTAATGCTGATACTGGAGAGGTACATTAGCTGGGTACCATTTCCCCTTCAGTAGCCTCTGTGTACTTGAATCCTTCCTTTTATGACTACCTCAACTATTTAATAAATGTTTCCTGTTCTTAAAATTCCCTGGAGCCAGTTTTTGGATTAAGTTCAGTACAATTCCACCACACCACTCTGAGTCAGGAGCAGACAGACATAAAACATATATATTGGTACTTCAAAAATGTCATATCATTCACTACAGATTCACAACTTGAGTATGAAGTATAGTAATGCTGTGTTTGTGGAAGATATTTGCTGGAAAAAAAATAATAGCAATGTAACATATCAAATAAAATATTATACAAAATAAAATATTGATTGGACTTTTATCAATATGAACAGTTGGTAGACTAAGGTATATATTTTATTTCTTTTTGCTTACATGTTGAGCCACAATGTTTCTTCATACTTTCTTCTTCCTTATAACCTATATAATCCTGCCTCTTTCTCAGACTATTCTCCTTCTTTTCTTCACACCATGTCTATAACATTATAACCATCTCACCTTCCCTACTCTCCACTTCTATGCTCCCATGAGCCCATCTCCTTCCTCTAGTCACTACCCCCTCCCTCTTCTAAGGCTCAAAGCAGTAATGCTTCTGTAAGTCCCACTCCCATCCTTTGTCACTCTCACTCCTTTTTCTGCTGGCTGCAGGAGTTATATCCCCAAACCCAAGCCTCTCACTCATTTCCACCTACTGTCAGCAATGCACAGTCCCCAGGGCAGCAAACACTCAAAACAACCATAATTTAATACCCATCACATGTCACAAACTATCTACTTTGCCCTTCTCCTGTGCCCTCTGGAATGCAGTCTATTTACAAAAAAAGCTTACTTTCATTAATATATTTCCAAATCGGTCAATTCTACTGACAATCACTGAAACCTGGCTCTCTCCAGTCGACTCTGTCTCCCACGTGGCACTCTCACATGGTGCTTCCACTTCAGTGACACTCCTAGACCTGGGGACAGTATACTACTTTCCTCTCACTGCACGTTTGACTGCATACCCCTGGTTCCCACCCTCCAGTTCTTATATTTTTAAGATCACACTATCCGCTTTTGGCATCAATCTCTTTGGGAGCAGCTGTGATCTGTCATCTTCCTGGACCACCCTCTTGCCAGACATGCTCCTGCAATTCTGAACAACTATGGAGGAAATTTTGCACCTCAGCAAACTTCCTCTATTACAAGTTTATTTTGCGTTCTACTTATTTGCCCTTAATCTTACCAAACAACATTACTTCTCATTGTTAATATAATTTCTGTCATCCAACCACAAACATTCGTTTTCCACATTCAACACCCTCCTCTGCCCATCCCCATCCCCATCTCATGCCCTTCCTGTCTCACAGCTAAAGACTTTGCTAGCCACTTTAAAAATAAAATTGAAAACATTGAAAACAAATTCTCCTCTCAACATGGCTCTAACACACCGTCCTCTCAAACAAACTGACAGAAACCAGTCTTTAGCCCTCCCTGATTCCACATCCATTGTGGACTCCTTTAACCCTGTAACTGAAGATGAATTCCCAAAGTCTACTATCATCCTCTCACCTTATAACTTGTCCACATAAGCCTATTCCATCACAACGTACCCCTCCCCTTTTTACCACACTTATCACAGCTCTCACACGTCTATTCAACCTTTCCCTAAACACTGGCAAGTTTCCATATTTAAAACATGCCATACTTGTATCCATTCTTAAGAAACCCTCATCTGACTCTGCATCTAACTATTGCCCTAACCCTCTACACCCACTGGTGCCCAAACTGCTTGATCAACTTCATTACAATCGCCTTACCCATTATTTCATACAACTGCCCCCATCCTCCCTTCCAAATTGGTTTCTGACCCAACACTCTACAGAGGCAGCTCTCACAAAAGTCACTAATTACTTGCTCACTGCTAAGTCAAGGGGTTACTTCTCTATTCTAATTCTCCTGGATCTCTCTGCTTATCCAGAGTCTCCACTCTCTTGGCATCTGTGACACTGCTCTCTCATGGTTCACTTAATACCCAGAGTATAGAACATTTAGTGTCTCTGTCTCTGCACCTCTTCTTCACTTGCCCTCTGACTGTTGACCCCAACCCAAAGTTTAGTCCTAGGCCCCCTCCTTTTCTCCATTATCACTCCCACCTCCCAGGCCCAATGTCTTGGGATTCTACTGGAACCTCTCTTTCATTCCTCACATACAATTATTTACAAAATCTTGTCATTTTCAACCAAAAAATATCTAAAAAAAAGTCCCTATTTTACACAAGACACAACTAAAATTTGAATCCATCCTCTCATCACATGTCTCCTGGATTGTTGCAGCTCCCCTCTGTCAGTCACTCCACTAGCTTTCCATAGCCTCCAGAAAAAAAAATGAAACTGTGAGTGAGTGCACAGAGAGAGACAGAGGGCACAGAGAGAGGGCACAGGGAGAGAGAGGGTGCATAGACAGAGAGAGGGCACAGACAATTCACAATTCATGTGATATTGGCCCAACTCTGAACTGCTCTGTTTGTGTTACTTGGCTTTGTTTGTGATTTAGTTTAAATTTCACGTTGTATGCTATACCTAACCAAGAGCTGGAAAACATGGCTCCCATGAGATCACCCTCAAGGCTGACTCGTAGCAACGGGAGTTCTTACAAGAGAATTTAAGTAGCTGTTACATTGGTCTCCCAGGCTGTTTCACGTAAGAACTGATACATAACCAGTGAGTTTAGCACATAAAGGGAATAGTTTTAGAGACTCAGAAGGGTCCTTACGAGTAAACGTATGCAGATGTAAGTGTGAAGTTGCAAGTTAGAGCTCAGAAAAACATTTGTTCTGCGCCCACTGCCTACACAGAGGTAACAGCTGCCCCGTGGGCTCTGCCCATGCATAACCCATCATAGCCCTGCCACTTAGGCTGGTCAGCCTTTTCTTTTTTTTTGTGCAGCTTCCAGGTAAAGCTAGCAACACCCCTTGATAGGGACAGGGGTGTATATAAGCAGCTTTGCTTGAGGAAAAATAATAAAAAAATATAATTTTTTATTTATTTTAAATTGCATACTGTTTTAATAGTCTATGCCAAACAAACAAACATATGAGCTTTATTTGTAAATGAACTACAGTGATCCTTTAAGCTTTAACAATCCCTTATTTTAACCACTTAGAAAAAAGAAAATATATTAATGCTTATACTTTTTGAATATGTAAACTAGGACCTGGACTAGGGAAGGGAATTTTAAAGGGCAACAATTAGACAATTAGGTAATATTGCTAGGATGGTAAGACACACTGCCACAACAACAATTGCATATATATATATATATATATATATATATATATATATATATATATATATATAGTAAATAAATAGTACATTTGTGTTCACATTTGAATTTCTAAAACAAGTAAAAAAATCTATTTCTAGTTCAGGATTCTGGGAAGCTAAGCAGGGACATGCAAATGTGCCCACAAACGCCTCACTCTTCAATCCATAGACAATTTAAACACTGCTTATTTTAAGCTTATTCCCACTGCATTACACAGCCTTTATTCAAAGCCATGGCTAGATTATACACAAGCTGGGAATCCTACCCACGGACAGCCGTTTTCAAGGTTACTGCCTATCATCAGTATGTGTGTTTTTTTTTATTTTTTTTTATTTTGTTTGTAATGACAGATCTGATTATTTAAACTCACTGTGAAAGCTACAACCCTTGCAGTAGAAATTCAAGTCACTATGTTCTACTAAAATGGCACAGGATAAACTGGAGAAAAAATATTTGTAAATTTCTTTAAGAATGAATAACTGTACATTTTGCGTAATAATTATTTTCAGTGCCGTTATCTCAAAACATTACTGCATTCTTTTTTTTTCTAATAAAAATACTTTTACTCCAGCTTTTCCATTCCGTCACATAGAAATCGTCAAGGATTTACAAAGATTTCCTGCACAAGATGTTTTTTTTTTTTATAAAGTTCATAAGTGAGCATTCTTCACATTTGCTTTTCTGACAGTACAATAAATGTTATGTTTTAAGTCATTTATAGATCCCAGAGCTGACACACAGAAATCCAGAATAATTGGTAGCCGGTGCAGTGAGACACCTTCCATTCATGCTTCTCATGGGGTAAGATCAGCACTTGCATAACCGTTTCCTGGCATGTTGAGTCTTTACATAAGGGGCGTTCACATAATAAAATGTCTGACTGAGCGGACATGACAGAATACTGCCCAGATTCAGCTCCCTCCATACATCTAATAACATGCAGAGTCAAGTGTATCCCAGCAAACCTCCTTGGGACTTTTCCCTGCAAATGACAAGTTACAGAAACTGAGGTCATTTAGGCCGACATTTATAAAACAGTGATATTTTACCTCAGTTTTTTTGCATCAAAGTTAAGAACTTGTCACTAAATGCTTTAAGAATTATGAAAGTGTTCAAAAATATGAATTACTTGATAAATCAGCACATAAGATTTATTTATACTTTTTACATGAGGTAAATTATCACCGTTTTACATGTAGAGGCCTGTAGGGCATGTCGAGACTTTACATAGTGGCCTTCACATAATAAAATGTCTGACTGAGCGGACATGACAGAATATTGCCCAGTTTAAGCTCCCTCTTAAATATAATAACATGCAGAGACAAACGTTTCCTATCACGTCTCCTTGAGACTTTCCCCTGCAAACAACAAAGTTACAGAACTGAGTTCAACTTCGGCTGACATTTAGCAAACAGTTTAATGTTTGCCTCAGTTAAAGGCATATTTAAGTTTCATGGATTATTAATGTATCTGATATAAGAGAATTAATAGTGTATGAAAACATTTTTTGAATGAAAAAATACCAAATTATGCTTACCCTAAAGTTTGCTAAATATCTTGAGTTTGGAAGCAGTTGATTTTGAGAGTTAACATCCCTGGAAATCCCTACTAAAATTAGCATAAAATTAATAATTTTGTTTTGGACAATCACACCAGCTAATACATTGTTTCAATCTGTAATCACTAAATGTGTAGTCTCCGGCACAAAGAGGAAGCAAGGAGGAGTCAGGCACTGATCTGTGGATTTCTGCATTGTTCTGCTGTTGGCATGAAAGTTAGTATACGGTTAAAAACCATACCCAAATGCAGTGTTTCTATTGGGAGGTACACTGTGCCTATGTAAGCAGCTCTGAGGGTGTGGAATGAGTTAATGTAATATGTGTTTCTGATATGAGCAGCATGTGCAGGATTAGACTAAGGAAAACACAGAGAAACTTAGTATAACTTAGACTTAGAGTATGAATTATCAAATTTCTTATATATTTACTAAATCTAAACTTACGATTACTCGTATTTGTCACTTGAGGTAAAATATCATCACTTTATAAGGTAAAAGGTTAAATGGACATGCAAAATAACTGATTTTTTCAAGCATTTAAAACAGCCCACCTTAAACATTAAGTTTTTTTTGCATGATAAAATATTACAGAAAATCTGTTCAAACTTCATTGGAACTAACGGGAAATGCAGATAGCATAGTTTAGTCTGTAGATCCCATTGGATGGCAGAGGGCAAGCCTCCAAGAGCATTTACATTTCTAAAAATAGTTTGTGCTCTGAGACCTTTATTTGAATAAAGAAAACACACTGTGAAACATTATCGAATATCCTCTTTCTGATGCAACAAACAAACAAAAAATATTTCCATGCCACTTTAAATATATTTATGATTATTACCATTTTACTGGTCAAAGTTTGTCTGCAGTAGACACCACAGGGACTTAGGCAGATACAAACTCCTATAAGGACATCCTCCTGGACACTGATAGAAGGTGGAGAGAAGCATATATGCTGACACCTAGAAAACAAATGTTCAAATGTAAGGTTTCAAAACTACATTGGATTTATTTTCTTAAAGGACTAATATTAAGACATTGTGAGCTTGCAAGGACAGGCACCTAACAACCTTTTTATATTGTTTGGCTACCCTCTAAATGTAATTGTAACAACCCCCTTGTCTATAGCGCTAGTAAAGTGTTACTAAATATGCAAATTAACCTTTATTGGTCCTTTAAATATTTAATCAGAATATTATGAAATTGCCTCAATTGTAAAACTAGCAATAAACTGCACCAGAGGAAGGGCTGGATTCTGCTGCAGAGAAACCAGCAGCCCCATTAAATTCCCTCTACGTGTAAAAATGTAGCTCGTAACAAAACTCGCAAGATTTAAGGCTATTTAATTGGCTTCTTAAACCAGCCCACCGTCGACTTGCGTGGCAGGAGCGAGAAATCCCTTCAGGACGTGAGAATTCGACTTGCGAGCTTGCAAATCCTTTGATCTGTCAAGCCCGTAACAGCTACGTACCAATAGCACTATTAAATTGCATCAAAATAACTGGCGTTCAAACTCGTAACGCGCAAATGGAGCCAAGAAGCCAATGAGTGCAAGGGGGGTAAAGTCCAATACATTTTTAGCGTATATATATATATGTATATATATATATATATATATATATATATATATATATATATATATTCTGTATATATATATATATATATATATATATAACAATTAAACAATTAGCACTTCTTTCAGTAAGTGTGATATTTGGCTAAAGATGTAAGCTATGAATCAGTATTTTCCATTTTTTTAAGATATAAGTTATGAAATAGTTAAGTCTACATGATCCATGACTTAGCAGTTTCAGTTAGAGAGAGAAAAAGCTTTTAGTCATAACAATTATATGTTTTTTTGCTATAAACACGGTCATAATTTGCCCTTTGCGCAGAACATGAGAAATTAAGTATTTCTTGCACATATAGAGTGACATATCAAAACATGCTTGATAAGTCTTGATCACATGTGTTATAGCTTATTGGATATCATATATAAATAAACTATTATTGGTTGTTGGTGGGAATGTCTCATTCTCCTAGAAGGGATGATGGGTTATACCATGTCTCTATGTAAATGAGTATAAAACCTATGTTGTTTACATTTTCAGTTCAGTTCAACCCGTCAGTAGCAGCCATTTTGGATGTTTTGCTACTGATCCACATTTTTGTCTAAATAAACTCTAATAATGAGAAAATTACTAGAGGACTCTGTTTTTGTTATCAAGTCTGGGTGCGGATTACAAAGTGGTATGTGACTATGGGGTTTTTCCCTAATCAAAATCTTTTGTCATATATTTAATTTGTAGAACTCTCTCTCTCTCTCTTTATATATATATATATATATATATATATATATATATATATATATATATATATATATATATATATATATATAAAAATAAATATATACCGTATATATATATATATATATATATATATATATATTTATATATGTATATATATATATATATATATATATATATACAGAAAATAAATGGTACATTTGTGTTCCCATTTGAATGTCTAAGAAATAAAAACTTATTTCCTTCTCAGGATTCTCAGAAATATAGCTATTGCACTGTGCTCTGGGAAAGTAGGTGGGGACATGGAAATGATCTCACATTGCATTTTTAATCTACTTACACAGGCCCCACCCAGTGACAGTGCATAAGCCATCAGAGCCCCACCCCCCTACTGAGCATTCTCAGTCTGAAGCAGAACCTAGACTGGCCTGACTTTGAGCCACATTAAATTCCAAGCCCGCAACTCTATCGTAGATGCACGAATGTCTGCAAGTGTGTTGCAGGCTCCTTTTCAACTCCGATTGCGATGCTATTCAATTGCTCAAGCCTGCAAGTTAATGTCCCAAAGCCGAAACCGTAAACCATGCACTGGTTCGTAGCACTTCAGGGCGGAAACATGATCAATTTAGCAAGCCCGGAACCTCCCATTTCAAATTAGCCAATAGAAAATGAGACTGTCATTATTACGGCAGTAAAACATAGAGGTTACATGTCAATCAAATAGGCTTGGGGGTGCGATATGCGATCAGACTAGCAAACCCGCAAAATAAAGAATTATGAAAATGAATGCCAATACTGTTCTAGTTCATATGTATGGCCTGATATGTATTAACTCATTGATACCCAAGATCGATTTAGTTCTGAAATAAAACATAAAAATACATTTAATTTCCTGCCAATTTGCGATCTTGAGATTGTTGTGCAATTAATTCTAAACAACTAAGTCAGAGGCGCTCATCAGAGAATGAACCAACCTTAATAGGTTAGTTCTATGGCCATGATAACCCACTCTGAGAGCAACCTCTTTTAGCTCACTTGTGACCTTCACAGGGAGAGATATCCTGTAGTATATCAGTCTGGTCCCACTCAAAAGAGTGACCCAGCCCCGAAATACCAGGCAATTCTACCCTGAACAGGAGAAACAGCAAAGCCCAGACGTGTTTTGGCCTTTATGGGCCTCGTCAGTGAGGTGCAGCTGAACTCCCTAAGGCACAATGAGCAAGGGGTCCACGTCTGGAGTTCCCTATTACCCTTAGGGAGACTAAACCCTAAAGGTAATTTAGGCAATTAATTCTAACGTCTATCATCACTTTCCACGTTATTTACAGTGCAGTATTGTTTTTTTATTTGCATTTACAATGCTATGAATAGGTGTTTAACCCCCTTGCAAGTCCTCTCTAGCACTCGTAGGATTTTCTCCTTCATTTGCCATTTACGGGTGTAAAAACATTTGCGGGCTTGGGGAAATCGAGCAATTGAATAGAGATTTGTAACGCTTGCGAAAGTGAAAGATAAAAGGCTTTGGAAGGTTGTAAGTTACGGGTTTAACCATCGCAAATTGTTCTAGGCTGTAATAGCAAATTAACTTGCTACCTCACTTTCGGGTTACCGCATTGCCCGAAACCTTAATATGAATATGAATATGGCCCTTTATTTTTAGTCCAGAAAACAGGATAATCTCTCCCCACCCCTGATAGACACAGGTAGGAGGAGATATGCAGCTCTACTTGAGGAGAAAACCCACAGTTTAAAAGTTAAGAAAAAATTGCATACTGTTTTTAATACTCTGTGCCCAGCAAACATAAATATGAGCCTTGTAAATGCACTACATTGGTCCTAAGTATTTTTTGGTTAGTGGAGGAAATATTTAAATCTGAGTCTGAGAAGGGTTAATACCGCTTGTCTGGATGCTCAGGAAGAGGAGTGATTGCAGGCTAATAGTTAAGGAAATACCCAATAATTGAAGGCATTTGAGATACACATCACAGACAGACAAAATAATCCAGTAGTAACGATTCAGATCAAAGCTGGGAGATTACTGATTTATCTCTGCAGTGTCATGTGTTCAGGCGTTGCTGGCACACATTGCATTACCAGAACGAGTTTCCACAGTTTTTTAACCTCAGCGATATTGATGAGATGTTTTATTCCACAACATTTGGCAGCAGAAAGTTTGATTATTTGATTGTCATCCAACTCTGAAAGTTTACATTACAATTTGGAGAGTATCTTGGTTGCAAACAATAATACTATTATAAATAACAACGGCATTCCAGTCTGCAAGGAGGGGGATGTTTAAAGGACCACTGTACTTAATTCCTATATGTTTTTTGTATATAGATTGATAATAGATAAAAAGCTTTATAAAACAAAAATGAAATAAGCACAGCCTTTCTTTTCTATACAATTATTCTTTACTGGAGGGTTCCTGCTACTTTCTCAGGAGGATGTGCCCATTAGTCTTGTTAAAAACACTGGCAAATAGAAGTTTCCTCTACATTCAAAGTTTCCTCCAAGGAAGTTGATAGGCTGAAATCAATTAGTAGATTCCGCAGCAGCATAATTGCATATATGAGTTATTAAAATGTTGGTATTGTTTTTTATTTCATCGTAAAAAAAGTTTGCCTGTTTTCGAGTGTTGTTTTTCCAAAGAGTATATATGAAATAATGACTACAGTGGCCAATTAAAGGTACACAAAGTTTCCATATTCTCTGTAGCGCATTGACTGTAGGGCAAGGGTCATATGCTACTAGGGTGGTAGAAATTGTGTCTCACCCCCCCTTTCCACCCCTGTGTCTCTCCACCTTCCCTCCAGTGCCTCTTTCCCCCTTCCCCTGTATCTTTTCCCCTACACACTCCCCTGTGTCTTTTCCCCTCCCTACTCCCTCCCCTGTGTCACTTCCCCTCCACTGTGTCTCTTTCGCCCCCTCTCCCTCTCCTGTGTCTCTTTCCCCCCACTCCCTCCCCTATCTCTCTTTCCCCCACTTCCTCCTCTGTGTCTCTTCCCCCTCCCCTATGTCTCTTTCTCCCCCACTCCTTCCCCTGTGTCTCTTTTCACCACTTCCTCCCCTGTGTCTCTTCCCCCTCTCCTGTGTCTCTCCCCCCTCTCCTGTATCTCTTCCCACCTCCCACGTGTCTCTTCTCCTCTACTCCCTTCCATGTGTCTCTCCCCCCTCCTATGTGTCACTTCCCCCCCTCCCACGTGTCTCTCCCCCTCCCCTTGTCTCTACCCCTCCTCCCTCCCCTGTGTCTGTTTCCCCCTCCCCTGTGTCTCTCCCCCTATTCTCACAGTGTCTCTTCCCCCCTCTCCCTTCCCTGTATCTCAACCTCATTTCCCTCCTTGCCTTCCCCCCCCTGTATCTTTCCCCCTCTGCATTCCCCTGTCTCTTTTCCCCTTCCTCACTCCCTCCCCTGTGTCTCTTTCCCCTCCTCTGCACCTCCACTGTGTCTCTTTCCCCACTTTCCCTCCCCTGTGTCTCTTTCCCCCCTCTCCCTCCCCTGTGTCTCTTTCCCCCCACTCCCTCCCCTATCTCTCTTTCCCCCACTCCCTCCCATGTGTCTCTTCCCCCTCCCCTATGTCTCTTTCTACCTCTCTTGTGTCTCTTCCCCCTCTCCTGTGCGTCTTACTCCCTCTCCTGTATCTCTTCCCACCTCCCAGGCGTCTCTTCCCCCCTCCTCCCTTCCATGTGTCTCTCCCACTCTCCTGTGTCTCTTTCCCCCCTCTCCTGTGTCTCTTCCCCTCCTCTCTCTCCCCTGTGTCTCTTTCCCCCTCCCCTGTGTATTTTTCCCCTCCCCTATCTCTCTCCCCCAATCCTCACAGTGTCTCTTCCCCCTCTCCCTTCCCTGTGTCTCAAACCTCCTCTCCTCCCCTGTGTCTCTTCACCTTCCCTCCTGTGTCTCTTCCTCTTGTGCCTCTTTCCCCCTCCCCTGTGTCTTTTCCCCTCCTCACTCCCTCCCCTGTGCCTCTTTTCCCTCCTCTGTACCTCCACTATGTCTCTTCCCCCCTCCCTCCGCTGTGTCTATTTCCCCCCGCTCCCTACCCTGTATGTCTTCCCCTCTCCTGTGTCTCTTTCCCCCCACTCCCTCCCCTGTGTCTCTCTTTCCCCCCACTTCCTCCCCCTCCCCTTGTCTCTACCCCCCTCCTCCCTCCCCTGTGTCTCTTTCCCCCTCCCCTGTGTCTCTCCCCCTATCCTCACAGTGTCTCTAACCCCCTCTCCCTTCCCTGTATCTCAACCTCATTTCCCTCCTGTGCCTTTCCCCCCCCTGTATCTTTCCCCCTCTGCACTCCCCTGTCTCTTTTCCCCTTCCTCACTCCCTCCCCTGTGTCTCTTTCCCCTCCTCTGCACCTCCACTGTGTCTCTTTCCCCACTTTCCCTCCCCTGTGTCTCTTTCCCCCCTCTCCCTCCCCTGTGTCTCTTTCCCCCCACTCCCTCCCCTATCTCTCTTTCCCCCCACTCCCTCCCCTGTGTCTCTTCCCCCTCCCCTATGTCTCTTTCTACCTCTCTTGTGTCTCTTCCCCCTCTCCTGTGTGTCTTACTCCCTCTCCTGTATCTCTTCCCACCTCCCAGGCGTCTCTTCCCCCCTCCTCCCTTCCATGTGTCTCTCCCACTTTCCCATGTGTCTCCTTCACCGTCTCCTGTGTCTCTTCCCCTCCTCTCTCTCCCCTGTGTCTCTTTCCCCCTCCCCTGTGTATTTTTCCCCTCCCCTATCTCTCTCCCCCAATCCTCACAGTGTCTCTTCCCCCTCTCCCTTCCCTGTGTCTCAAACCTCCTCTCCTCCCCTGTGTCTCTTCAATTCCCCCCTGTTTCTCTTCCTCTTGTGCCTCTTTCCCCCTCCCCTGTGTCTTTTCCCCTCCTCACTCCCTCCCCTGTGTCTCTTTTCCCTCCTCTGTACCTCCACTATGTCTCTTCCCCCCTCCCTCCGCTGTGTCTATTTCCCCCCGCTCCCTACCCTGTATGTCTTCCCCTCTCCTGTGTCTCTTTCCCCCCACTCCCTCCCCTGTGTCTCTCTTTCCCCCCACTTCCTCCCCTGTGTCTCTTCCCCCCTCTCCTGTGTCTCTTCCCCCCTCTTGTGTCTCTTCCCCCCTCTTGTGTCTCTTCCCCCCTCTCCTGTATCTCTTCCCACCTCCCACGCGTCTCTTCCCCCCCTCCTCCCTTACACGTGTCTCTCCCCCCTCTCCTGTATCTCTTTCCCCCCTCCCATGTGTCTTTACCCCCCACATGTCTCTCCCCCCTCCCCTGTGTCTCCCCCCCTTCTACCTCCCCTGTGTCTCTTTCCCCCTCCCCTGTGTCTTTCTCCCCTCCCCTTTGTCTCTCCTCCAATCCTCACAGTGTCTCTTCCCCCTCTCCCTTTCCTGTGTCACAACCCCCCTTTCCTCCCCTGTGTCTCTCCACCTTCCCTCCTGTGTCTTTCCCTCCTGTGCCTCTTTCCCCCCTCCCCTGTATCTTTTCCCCTCCGCACTCCCCTGTGTCTCTTTCCCCTCCTTTGTACCTCCACTGTATCTCTTTCCCCCCTCTCCCTCCCCTGTGCCTCTTTCCCCCCAGTCCCTCCCCTGTATATCTCCTCCCGTCCTGTGTCTCTTTATCCCCACTCTCTCCCCTATCTCTCTTTCACCCACTTCCACCACTGTGTCTCTTCCCCCTACCCTATGTCTCTTCCCCCCTCCTCCCTTCCATGTGTCTCTCCCCCTCTCCTGTGTCTCTTTCCCCTCTTCCATGTGTCTCTCCCCCTCCTTCCTCCCCTGTGTCTCTTTCCCCCTCCCCTGTGTCTTTCTCTCCTCTCCTGTGTCTTTCTCCCCTCCCCCCTCCCCTGTGTCTTTCTTCCATCCTTCTCCTCTCGCTCCCCACCAAGCAATGCGCATGTGTGGCAGGTGCCGCGAACTGCGCATTGCCTAATAGTTTTGTAGTGCGCATGCGCTCCTGCTTGGATCGTTACACACAAAGAAAACTATTATATGTGACTGTGAATAACAGTACTTCACTATCAGTAATTATTCATTTATGATTAAATGCCTAAACTAAAAGAACACTGTGGTCATTTTCTTCATGACTGTTTTTAGAAGGCAAAAACAAAAAAACACAATCTTGATTCTATATGCTACTTTTTTTTGGATGTATAAACTATGTTGAAAGCACTGGTAGTTTCAGTTGCTACATCCCCATTGTGCTGATAGAAGGTTCCTCTACATTCAAAGATTCCTCAGGAAGTTGATCAGCACATTACATAATGGTAGATTCCACAACAGCATAACTGCATATAAAAGCTATTACATTAGACAAAAAGGGAGGGATTTACTAAGCCCCTCAAGTGCATCTCTGGCAACCTCTTGATTTACTATACATTATTTCATCTGGTGGAAAACAGCCCTTCTTAACCATTCTTACCTTAATGGTATAAAAAAAATATAGCCTTAAGCAAAAAGAAAGGTCTGATTCCTATTTTAAAATGTATTAACCTGTATTAGTATTTTTTTTTATATGTTAAAGAAGAACGACAAATTAAAAACAACATTGCTTAAGGTACATGCATTATAGAGTGAGTAATCATAGTAAAGTCACAAAAATATAAATGATCAACATCCCACAGTGTGGATTATTATTTATTCCTCCCACAAAGTCCTTTGTAAATGAAAGATGCAAAGTATAAATGGAATATTATGCCCCTATAAGTAAATGTTGCTCATATATTGTAAGAAGCTTAAATGTATATAGAAGTTTCATGGATTATGAGTGTATCTTATAGAGGAGAATCAGCAGTTGTTTTTTTGCTAAATTACTATAAAAGTAATAATGTGTTGTGGCCAGTCAGAGGCAGCTACAACATTGTTGCATTTTCTGGGGATCCAGTCTTTGCAGTAAAGCATCATGGGATGTGTAGTCTTTTGTTCCCACTGCAAGGAAGCAGCTCAGGAAGTGCTGCTCTGGATCTCTGCATTGTGCTGCTGCTGGCTTGAAGGTTGGGATAGTGTAAACAAAGTACTTGAATGCAGTTTTTCAATTGGCAGGTATAAGTTGCCTATGTAAGCAGCTCTGAAGGTGTAGAAACCATTTTTTTAAATTAAATAAATCTGCATGTGTAAAGATTGACAGCCTTATTAAACTGCGATTTGGCCAATTGAATAGGACTCTATATAAGCACAGAGCATATTTTTTTACAGAAGTGTTTAGTTAGTGAACTTCTATCCAAAAGCAAGGTCTTTGCTAACTAAACACTTCTGTAAAAAAAAAATGCTCTGTGCTTATATAGAGCCCTATTCAATTGGCCAAATCGCAATTTAATATGGCTGTATATCAGAAAAATGTGTGGTTCTGTTATAAGCAGCGTGTGTTAGATTAGAAAAAGGTAAAAACAGGGAAACTTCCATATTATGCTAACAAGTCCAAAATAAACTAGGATACAAATTATTTTTCTCATTGCTTTGGTAATTTTAGTAGCAACTGATCAATTGGATTTACACTTATTATATTGAGCTAATATCAAAACCTTTAGTCCCACTGGACCTTTTTTACTTAAAGGGATATGTAAGTTTACTGGATTATGAATGCATCTGATATAGGATAATTAGTAGTGTATGCAAACATTTTCTGCATGCTAAATAACATTTAAACACTTACATTGAAGTCAGCAAAATATCTTGTAATTTCTGACAGTTGAAAATCAGGGTTAACTCCCTCCAAGCCCAGGCTAAATTAGCATCAAATTTAAAATGATTTGTTTTGTCTAGTCAGGTTAGCCGAAGCATTTGAATTCCCTCTGGGTTTTTGTTTGTGGTGCAAAGCAGCCTTGGATATGTGGTATATCACTGATGTGCTATGTATTGCTGCTGACATACAGACAGGAAGCTGCAAGGAGATTAGCTGAGCAAGCGACAGCAGGTAAATAGTGGGTTAATATTGCTTCCCTGGATGCTGCATGCTGATTGGGGGGATCAGATGCCTGTGTAGACACCCCCTGGAGGTGTCAACATAAGCATTAGAGGGATTTTTAGATATTAATAAAAATAAAATGTTTCATGAGATGTGCTGCATACACGTAGGCTGCTTTTTGCCTAAGGATTACAAAAACATATCAGTCCAGGAAACTTTCATATCATTTAACACTACATATTTTTAACACTAAATACCAACCATATAAGTAAACTTAGGGACTAACACTTAATAAAGAGTTGATCTTTTCTTTCCTAATGTTGATCAGTTACTAATGAAATCTAGACACTTCCATGTAATCAAATACATTTCTATGCATTTATTGTTAAGGAGACAACAAAAGCTAACAATAATTCAACCATTTAATGACAGAAAGCACTGTGTTTTGGGCACTATTGACAGGAAACCATCAGTACAAGCAGAGAGCGGGCCTGCTGGCATTATCTTTGGATGCTGAGTTTGTGGAAAAGGCAAATTTGCTTTTATACGTAATGGTTCTTCCTTTCCACTAATCCTATTTAATTTACACATGTTACATATTGGATAAATATACTGTACTGCAGTTTTTATTACAGTGAAAGAAATTGTCTATTGTTATAGGCAGGAGTTTTTCCAGTGGAGGGGGTGGGGGTGGTAGGAGGTTCAGTTCCTTCATTATATACACTTTATTTAAAGAACCAGTATGGTGAATGTTTAATATTATTGATTTAACTAAATTTGATACATTTTATTATGTTATAGAAAGCAAACACAATGATTATATACTTAACTTTTACATGCATTTAATCTTCACTGCAAGGATCCATTTTTTTACGACCTGATCTTTTTCCTACTTTCCCTGGAGGCTATCTCCTTGTAAACTGAGTTTTCCAGTCATATTGGAAGCAGTAGCATTTTTAGCTGCCACATTTCCATTGTACAGATAAAACTCCATCTGCATTCAAAGTCTCCTCTTGAAAATTGATCTACAGAAAACAAAAATAGCAGATTCCACTGCGACATGATTTTAAGGAAAAGGTAATAAATTAGTGTCTGCATTTACTACAATTCTTACAGCATGTTACCACTTTCTAGTGTAGTTCTTCAAATGAGTATAAATACATTTTAAAGATAAGTCCATAATAGGGTTAGAGCAATGTGGCTGTGAGGTTTGCTACTTGTGTATACTGGGATTTTTTTAATAAGTATAGTGATGGACAACAAACCTCGCCATAAAAGTGCAAAAGCAATGTAACAGCTATGACTGTATTCACAATGGCATGATAATATATTGGAATATTTGTGTACTTATTTATATAAAATGAGCTGCTATAGTCATTCATTTAAAACAGGCTCTTTTGAAGAGCTGCACTTAAAAATAGATTTGTTTTAGATTCTAAAATAACATAACACAATCTTTATTTAACACTTTTTATGTATAACTATACTGCCGTGAAGGCTCCCATTTTAGTTGCTACTGGCCTACTTCATGAAGTGAGTGGAAACTATGATTTCCATGGGAATTTCTATCTGCACAGTGGGAATGTTGTAGGTAAAAATGCCAGTGCTTTCAGGACTAATCTTATTATATGATAGGACCACATCCTCCTGAGACACAAAATACAGGAAGTAGCTCAGCAAAGATAATGGAAATCCATGGTAAATTATAATTGTTTCATTGCATATAAAAGTGTCTTAGTCTCTTATCAAGAGCCAATAATTAACTCTTACAGTTGGGGGGTCATAAAGAAGAGCAGAAGGCTAGTTGGTATTCATGGGTGTAGGAGCCAAAGAAAATCTGGGAGAGGATACTGCATATAATATAAAAATACCACACTACTGCTTCTCTACACAAAAACACACACATTGAAAAAATCTGGGGGGGATTTGTCCCCCTCATCCCATCCCCCGAGCTCCTACAAGAACAAACATTGAGTTAAATGATAAAGTCTATGTCATTATACATATTTACACCATATTTATACCAACTTGGCATGCTTATCTTCATTATCAAACCCTCTCTCAGAATTAATGAATGGCCCTTTGATAAGGAGACTTCGGGCCCCATTCAATTCCGGGCCGTAACTCAATCGCAAATAGACGATTTCCTGCGATCGAGTTGCGTCCTCGTGTTGCTCTAAGTTTACTTAGCTATTCAACTGGCCTGGCCCGCAAGTTAGCCTTCTTTCCCACTGATCGTAAACCATGCTATCGGCAGTAAGCATTTGCATGCTTGAACATGATTGCGGCTGCAAGACCGTAACTCTTGGGTAAAGCCTGCAATCTCAGAGAACTGTAAATGCAAATATAAAATCAATCCAGCACTGTTAATGATGGCGAACACAATGGGTGACATTAGAATTAAAAGCAGAACATTCTCAAGAGTGCACATCACCAAAATAAAATACTTTATCTCATGTTTAATTTCTGTCTAAAGTCCTATGGGCTTCAAAATTCCAACCCGGAAATCGTTATTCAAGCCCGTAGGACTTCAATGAAATATGGAGGTTGATTCCAAAGTCATACGGGCTTGGAGGTTGAAGCCCATAGGACATTGGACAGAAATTAAACAAGAACAATTTGTAAGTAAGACCTTTGCGACGCCTCACTTGGGCCAAGTAACCTGTGGTTTGAGTTTAGCCATTTACGGGCT